>JBCAUA010000003.1:36356-53797 GCA_038406235.1 Peronia verruculata | reverse complement strand
ATCTATGGACTTTCTCACAATCTAAGAAAGAAAAAAAAATCATTGACTATCGAAAGATCTTGTACTTAGATGCAGCCTTACCTATTATGTGACATTTTGGAAAAACTGGGTCCGATAACACCTAATTGTTGACAAACTGAGTAATATCACAACGATGCGACAGGCATAGCAAGGAAAGGCCAGACCGTGTAAAGACGGGCGTTGCCCCATAAAGTCTAAAGACATGGTTCGCAGTTCTAGAGTTAATACCTCACATCCGACAACATGCAGTGGCATGAGAGTTGACAGACAATCAGCACATCAGCGTACTGACAACAACAAAGACTGTGTCCATGAGTTCAGGAAAACTAGAGTAAGAGAACAGCCATTGGCGGCCTGGATCTAGAGATTGGAAATCCAGGACTAGATCTGGGAGATAGATTTTGATATCTAGATCTAATCTATTGATCATTATGATGATGGCACTGTCTGTGGGATCGTTTGAGAAGGATCTTGTGAAAACTTGCCAACTTCTCTCTAAACAATGGAAAGTTCTAGCATAAAAACCCCAAGACTTTTTTTTTTTTTTTTTTTGTAAAGTGTCTTACAGAGGGAGGTGGGGGTCAGAGGAAATTTTCCTTTTGTGTTTTTTTTTTTTTTTTTTGTGTGTGTGAAAACAGTTTGACATCCCTGCTTGTAGAAATGCACCATTATTTCGAAAAATGTGGTTTATATTCATTTTGGGGCAAAAGGCAGCATTATGTTTATTGAGCCTTCTACCTTTCAATGTCATATGTGTGATTGAAACTCAATCAGCTGTGCATAATTTATGCTATTCAAAGGAAAGATCTAATGTCATATGTCAGCCAAATGGAGTATGAAATGGACTATATATTATTATATCTAGCACCATGCTTTGTCACTGATTCAGAGAAAGAACCTTTATTCTTTCTAAAACAGATTATATAAAGAAAAATAATAATAATTACATTATGAGTTCCAATAAAAAACATTTGCGACAGTGTTTGATATTTTTTGCTGCCACTTTTAATTTTCTAACAGGAAAGGGCAGGAGTTAAGATGGTAATGATTCAGGATAGTAATGCCCCTTCAGCACATGACAAGCCACTGCGTATCACTGGTGATCCAGGCAAATGCCAGCGGGCCAAGGAAATGGTCCTGGATCTCTTGGCTGAGAAAGATGGTATGCCCAGACCCCCTGGCGGTGGCTTCAATGACTTTGGTTCACCCATGGGTCCTATGGGACCAGGTGGTGTCCCTAATGGAATGGATATTGGGGTCCCCCGGCATGGTGTTGGGCTGGTCATTGGCAAAGGAGGTGACATGATCAAAAAAATTCAGACAGAAACAGGGGCCAAAGTGCAGTTCAAGCCTGGTGAGTGTTTGCAGTGTGGCATGTTGCAATTGTCCTTTGTAATTATTTCAGATCCCCTTTTTTTTTTTTTTTTCCACTTATTCTTGATAATATATTAAGGGCGTGATACTGCCTTTAGTTATAAAAATAAAACCAATGTTTGTTGGTATCAAATTGGAAATCAAGAAGCACCACGTGAAAGATGCATTCCCAGATTAGGGAGACACATTCGCTGTGTGTGACGTCACTGAGGTTTAACTCAAACATATTTTTGAATATGCAATCCTTTATTTAATGTGACTTGACTAGCAGTAGAAGTGACAAAAATTTTATGATGATGTTTATGGCTCATTGAACCCAAAAACATTGACATGAAATGTAAAGTATGAGACGCAACAGTGAAATCAGGTACTCGTCAAACTGAGCCAACCTATCTCTCTTTTTTTCTTTTTTTTTTTTCAACATTGAATAAATTTAAACACTGTCTTCTTCACCAAAACCCTTCTATGTTAATTTAGAAATGTATTTGAGTTAAATTTGCTGAAATAGAGTAAAAACCCAAAAATTGTAACATGGTGGCTTGGGCAAATTCAAAAAGATTAACAAAATGATCAGCCATTTTCTCATGAAATTCAACTTCAGCAACAGGTCACACCCCATCTTCTTGAATTGCCAATATCTTGATTTCAATTTCAGTCAGAAGAAAATTTTTTTCATGGACAGAAAGGGAAATGAATAGTCCTCACACGGAAACCATTACTTCCATATACTGAAAATCTGACGAGGGCCTGATTTTGTGTCGCATCTTAAATATGTTCCGTTGAATTTGAATTGTGAGGATTTTTGCAAATCTTTTCAGATGATAACCAGACTCCAGACAGAGTGTGCTCAGTCACTGGTACTCCTGATAAGGTTCAGGCTGCTGTGCGCATGATTCAAGATTTGCTGGCGAAGGCCAACATTATGGGGGTAAGTCTCTGGGTTTGAAAAACAGTGGCTATAAAGCCACTTGGCTTTTTAGAATTGTTTTATTGTATCCTTATGCTTTATTGTAAATGGAGGGGGGGGGGGATGGAATGGTTCTATGATCTGATATAAAAGATGCTCAATGAGAATGGATGGTGTGAAATATGTGCAATATAGCAGTATGTGGAGGGGAAAAGGAGGTCAGATGTTGCATAGCATTTGTACCCTATGAAATGCCAAATGTTGTGCCAATCATAGTTGAGTCGACATATATTAGTGTCCCATGTATAATGCTGTGTTGTTTTTGTGAAAACGAGAACCAAATTGCAAAACGGTCTTGGCCATCTGTGACCCAGTCTGAGTGATTGTCATTCTTATGTATGAGTGGATGGATAGTTACCATTATGGTGTTATACTGCAAATATAGTTATCATGGGCAATGGGAGCACATGACTTTGCCCTTTCTGGTTAGGACAAGGACTATGTTTGAATGGAAAATTTGTACACTGAAGTCAAACAATAATTTTTGTAAAAGACATTTTTACACTTCATTTGCAATGTGATTCTTTAAATGTAAGACCAATCATATTTAAAGTACCATGAATGTGTTATCGCAGTGCTGTTTAAAAATGTAGCCTTGGTAAAGGCTGCAACAGAGTTACTGTGTCTATGTTGCTCTTAGATTATTCCTGTTGCAATATTTTATAGCATCATTGTTTGCAATCTTTATGGGACCATGCCATCATAGAAAGCGGCCATTCTGTCGTAGGTAAAGAGCTTAAAGGTTGTTTCTTTTCGTGTCATCAGTTTGCTTTTGATGAAGAACACCATGGCCCTGACGACCATCACAGAATGAAGGCAAGATTTTCATTGTGTATTATGTTGAGTGATCTGCATTTCATAGTGTTGTTGTTCTTTTTCTGTGCCATCAACTCCATACATTAACATTTCATTGAAAGTGGAACAGCAGACAGAACATAACACCATCATTCTTTCATCTGTGAAACTGAGAGGCTGATCTGATGCAGTTCATTGTTAACATTAGTGTGTGACAACAAAAATAACCTAAATCCAATTGGTGTGCTCTTTGCTTTTGAGGGACACGTTTGATCCTCCTCACCCATTTCCTATGATCTGGCACAATGTTTGGCATTTTATACCTTGCACTTTGCTTGACATCGTGAGTTTTGTTTCACAATAGGGTCAGCCACTGCACAACTTTGGTGGTCCTATGGGACCTGGACCAGGCAATGATATGGGGCGCGGTGGCCCAGGGAATGGACCATTCTCACCACCAGGTCCTGGTCGCCCAGGAATGGGAGGCAGATTTGATCCCAACTTCCAAGATCATACTAGTTTCAGTGTGCCTGCTGACAAGTGTGGACTTGTTATAGGCAAAGGTAAGTGTTCCCATTACCAGTTAAAAATGTTCTTCTTTAAAGTTGCATTTCACCAGTTGATTTTAATAAAAATGTTTAGCTAAGGCTTTTGTTGTCGGTATTTGCTAACCTCATAGACAATCCAGAATCGTCTAGGGTTTTTTTTTTTTTTTTTTAAGTGAAATCACAGACATGAAGGAATACTCATGAAATCATAGAGTGAACCAAGATTATGGAAAACAAATTTTGGAAATATGTTTAGTCCCAGATGTAGATTCGCAGTAGTTTCATAATCGGTTGTTCATCATCCTTTTTCAAAGATTTTCAGTGAGCCATGTCAGGCACTTAGTAAAACTGTAATTGTGTGGTTCTGTGTGCTATCAGGATTACTAGTTGCATTTTCATGCCACTGATTACATAGGGGCATGATTTTCTGATCGCTCTATGTAGCAAGTTCTTCATATGAAAGGCCACAATAGATTCGCATATTGTGACTGGCTGGGTCATGTTACAGCCATCTATTCTCTATCAGGCAGTAACATGCCATGTAGTAGAAAAAGGAACAACAGTGGCAGATTTTGCATTAGAATTTGCAATGTTGACGCTTAATATCATCAGGTACTGTGGAATAGCTTAGATATGGATCTCTAGATGTTAGAATCGAGGATTTCACAGTTTTTTTTTTTTGTTTTTTTTTCTGTGTATATATAATGCTAGAGCATATCTGTAAAGATTTCCAAGGATGCACCCCACTATATGTGACTATAAGTAGTTTTAGATCCAGACCTAATCAGATTTGTGATGAGGCCAAGTTTTAACTGTTCGCAAACTGAGATGAGGATGTATTCCATAGTTTTCTTTCACTCGAAAGATAAGCTTCAGCAACATAACTTGATCAATGTAATTTCCTTTGTGAACCCAGGGTTTCATCTTTCTACGGTTCCTTTTGTTATCGTTTGACCTTTTTTTTCTCTCTCTCTCTCTAAGCTTGAGCTTGCACCTTTTTTCTCTCTCTCTAAGCTTGAGCTTGCACAATTAAAAGATTTGTTCTGACTAAGCGAACGGCTAGAAATCCCCATCTAGTTTTAGTAGGAGGGGGTACACACTTTCTAAACTGGTCACTGTCATTGACATAAAAAATTAAAAAAAATGCACGGGACCGGTGACAACTGGTCACAGATCTTGTGGTGGAGCGGTAACAAACATTAGTGAGTGTTCTATTTTTAGTAGCAGGGTACAAACACTCCGGTTTAGGTTTCCAGGCTTTTGCTTAGTGGAATATGAACTATTGAGACATTGATATTAATCTCTGTGCAGGTGGAGAGACCATTAGAGAAATCAACCGTCAATCAGGAGCTCATGTAGAACTTGATCGTAATCCACCACCCAACATGAACGAAAAGTTGTTTAACATACGTGGCAACCCAGGTCAAATTCAGCATGCAATCCAGCTTATCCAGGAAAAGACAGGTCAGCAAGGAGGTCCTCACAACGACCAGGTGCGTTTGGTAAGCCAAACCCTAATTTCAAATGAAGTCTTGTTTGATGATGCCATTATGTAGCATCTCCTTTGTTTGCACACGAGTAGCAATGTTACATTTGAGGCAGTGTATAGAACACATAGTGCAGTGTATAGTTAAACAAGACTAGCTTTTCAGAATTACCAGCATAAATGTATGAAAGAGGCATCTGCTTTCAGCACAGGTAATACATAGTTTGCGTTCATGGGCATCATATTTCTTTGAGAGATCTGTGATCTTGTTTGTCTCACAAATTCATTGGAAAGACCACCGTAAGTGGTAGAATTTAAAGTCATTTAATGTAAAATGTGTGGTTTCCAGCTTTTGTCTCCCAAGTCCATTTTAAAACTGCAAGACTGATGTTCAACCAAAAATGTCTTGTCGACTTGCAGATGGAAAGTGTAGTCTTATGTGGGGGAACAGGTTGTTTTCTCATTAATTTGACATTGTTTTCCCTTTTGCCCAGGGACATGGACCTGGTGGTGGTCCTGGTGGAATGATGGGTGGTCCCGGTGGTCCAAATGGTCCTCCAGGAGGCCCAGGTCCTCAGGGTGGACCAGGAGGTCCTGGCCCCCAGGGACCAGGCTTTGACCAGTTTGGTGGTCAGTTTGGACAGCCAAAGTAAGTTGTGCATAATATGATGTCTGTTAGTGCATGATATGAGTGAACCTTCAGGAACATAACTTTTATTTTATTTATTTATTATTTTTTTTTTTTTCAGAGGAGAAACTCTAGGAACATTAAATTTATGTTTAGAGAAAGATAACTGGCCATGAAGATTTTTAAAAAAATTATTTTATTTATGTTGTACGTTGAAAACCATGGTACATGCAGTAGAATTAATAAATTCAATACATCTGAGATTGTAAATTCTATGAGCATATCAAAAGTTTCCCAGGTATCAAGTTTCTCCCAAAGTCCTTGGCATTGGAAAGGTATTGTTATTCAATCAGAGATTTGATTGTTGCAAGGCAGAGCATTAGAGCTCAGTACTTGTCTTGTTATGAAGTCCTGAGTGTCGAGCTTCTGCTACATCATACTGCAAGGATTCGCTGACACCAATAAGGCCTCCAGGTGGGCCCCATTGTTGGAGTTTGATAGTAGGCCTTGCAACATTTGTCATGTTTTGACAGGTGATTAATTAGTCATTTATGTGGTGCCAATACAATGTGAGAAGAGTTCATGTATTATATGTGTAAAGACACAGCCATAATGTTCTTGTTTGCACATTTTCAGCCAACCTCCCCAACAGCAATATGGTGGAGCACCACAAGGCTGGAATGCCTATGGCAATCAGTATCCTCAACAGCAGAATATGCCGAGTAAGTTTTGGAATTTATTTCACCGAATCTTCCAAGACGTATAAGCAAATTTTGTGGAAAAGTTCTTCACCGATAAGGAGTCTTCAGACTAAGAGGTTGAGACCAAGAACAAAAAAGTTGATTAGAAAAATTCATTAGCCTTACATTTCTATCTTTGCATTGTAGATAAAATTTTATTTACCTAGTTTCATCTTTTGCACCATCCATAAATTAACTTTTTCAAGTAAACAAATGTTTGTGTCTTTTACCCAGGGCAAATGAGTCAGAAATCACACGGGTGAGTTCAGGTCACAACAGTTCGTTACTATTTTCGGACTATGATACCAAAGTATTTCTTTTTTCAGATTAAAAAAAAGTTAGCCTCTTGTTTTGTGAAAACCAAAAGAAAAAAAAATTTACTTAGTCGGAAAGTAGTCAAAAACAAAAACAAAACAACGGCCTATATCTTCATTGTCCAGCCCAGGATGACTTCCAACTCATTTGCTCGGTCGCAAGACATATCAAGTAGGGAATGATATTTACTTATATATATGACATACTGGAACACATCCATTGAATACACTGGGCAATGAATGAATCAGTGTCTGTAGGGGAGTGGAGAAAAAAAAAAAAAAAAGACCCCCCAAAAATGGGAGATCATTTTGACCAGCCCATTTCTTTCCCATAGCCAGACATAATGAGCTTTATTTCATAAAAGGACCAGCCATTGCATAACTGGTGGTCCAATTGTGAGACACAAGACATGCTATACTTTATGTCAGGCCTACTTCAAGTATGTATCAGGTGCTGTGACTACCTGCAGGAAGGGTGAGAAAGGAGCAGCACTCTTCATTGTCCATTATTAACCAGGGTATATTTGTGAACATGTGCATAGGTAGGCTTCATAAGTTGTGTAGCAAGTTGAAATAGTGGGAAAAGGAGTAGAAAGAACAAGTTGCCCCCCCCCCCAACATAGTTCCCTTACAGTTAGGATTATCTCACCTCAGTTCCCTGAAAGGAGGAGAAGGCAGATGGTTGAGGTGCATCCTCATGTGAAGTGCCATACAAGCAGTGTTTTCCATTTCTCCAAAAACAATTTTCCAACACCATGTTTTCTACCCTTTCCGTTAATTTGTGTCACATGGGTCATACAAGGCAGATCATGCAGGCTGCTCCTATGCAACCGCACATAGCATCAACTGTAAACCAGGAGGCTTGATGCACCCACATGGTGGTGTCACTTGTGCAAATATATTGATGGACTCAGCTGATCTCAACTCGGAGAAACATACGTAGACTGGTGAACAAAGATTGAGTAGCTTGCATGCTGGAATCTGGAGGAAGTTTGTTGAAGAGAAAATTTAGATTGTAATGCAGGAGAAACTTATAAATGAGTTGATGGTGCTTAATCTGGAAGATACTAGAAGCTTTTGTTAAAATCTACCATAACAGATTTTTATATATATTTTTTTTTTTTAACCGTTATATATATATATATATATTTTTTTTTTTTAACCAAACAGTTGTGAGATTTGATAGTTAACACACATGTTTGTTGTATTCAGATTGTTAATTATAGATCTCTCTTGATTTCCAGACAAACAGCCAAATGATGCTACTGCAGCAGCATGGGCTGCATACTATTATGCCACATATGGTCAGGGACAGCCAGGTCAACAACCTGCAGCACCCCAACAGCCAGCTGCTCCCCAACAACAGCCCATGCAGCAGCAGCAGCCTGCGCAGACGTCGTATGCTCAGCCGAGTGAGTTGAAAGTCAATCACAGTAGGTTCAAGTCTAATTTACCCACTACTTGGCATACTGCTTGTGTGCTGAGTAATGGAACTCTCTTTCATTCATGCATGCCTGGGCTCAGGGGAAAAACTTGCATTACCATAACTGCTGGTTAAGGTTTTCACAAGTTTGAAAGTGCAATGTGTTAATTGGTTTGGGATAATTAAGGAACAGAATTAATTATTACCACAAAATGCGTTCATTATCTGCATCAAGTTTTGGAGTTTAAAAAAAAAATACAAATTTGCATCACATGTAAGTTTTCCATCATTCTGTTTTGCGGGAGCATTTGTGAAGATAAAAACAGATACCTGAAAAAGAGTAACCGGCCGAATGAAGAGCCCGACATCTGAGCGCAGTTTGTAGTTACAAGAATTGCAGATTTTTATCATACTTAATTTATCCTTATATTGCCATCCTTGATTTAAAAGCTAACTTTATATTTCATTGTTTCTGTACTTGCGCTAGTGTGCAGGCTTATGTATATTTTGTTAATGCAATGTGTTAATTCTGGTGATGTAATAAATTGTATAGATTTGATTTTATTCTTGGAAACATGAAAATGTTTTATCTTGTGTGCCTTTTTTTTTTTTTTTTTTTAAATTTAGCTTGAATACTACGAGTATGTATGTTTACTTTGTATAACTTTACTGAAAAACAGTGATTTACCTGTTTCCTGTCAAATCCAGGGACCCAAGAAAATAAGAATGAAGACCATGTTTACTAGTTTATGAATGTGATAGCTTTGATTTGAAATGTTTTGCAGACTTGTCATACAATATATGTAAGATCGGTTGAATTGTACTGCGCTGCAGACTTAGGTGTTATAATGACAGTAGTTAGGTGTGAGTTAGTGATTTATTTAGGTGTCTGATTTTGATCTGCACAAATCGCATTAGCCTTGAATTTGCAACCCCATTTATAGTTGGTTTGATGGATGATGTGACATTTCCCTCTCAAACTTGTGATTTAATAGTAAATCTGCTGCTGAAGGAGTGTCTCATGGTAAAGGCATGACAGAGATCACACTGTCACTTCGAATGTAGAATTGGGGTCTGGAAAAGTGTGTGGCACATTGTTGTTCTCTTAGTGTTAAAAGTTGTAGAACTAAACAGTTGAAGCCTGTTATCAAGCTTGGTGATTTTCAATACATGAGACAGATCCTTGAGGCAGCATTTAAATGATCTTGTGTTGCAAAGGTAATTCTTCGTCATGTGGTTCTTCCCCAGCTATAAACCCTCAGACAGGCCAGCCTGATTACAGCCAGGCTTGGATTGAGTACTACCGGTCTCAGGGCATGATCCACGAGGCTCAGATGGTCATGCAGCAGGTGGCCCAGAACCAAGCCGCAACCCAGGGTGGCCAGCCAGGACAGCCATGACTATAGGATGGCTAACTCGGTGTGCTGGTAAGTATCCTAGATATCAGGAGGGCCAAGCTGCATACTTCAGTGGGGAAATTGAACTGTTATCTTTTGCTGGTTAAATTGTTTTTTTGTTTGGATATGGCATGGAGAAATCAATAATTTTCCAGGTGTTGTAGTATTTGTAGTAGATATAATTTCTTATGCGATAATACGGATACTTGGATTTGGAGTCACAGTTTGATCCCTCTGATTGACACATTTTTATGCTTGAGAATGAATTTGGGATATCAGGCTTCTGACTTCAGTTAGAATTCTGACTATGAAAACTGGCAAACTTTTAGCATGAAAACCCTAGATATCTTAGTGTCTTACTCAAAGTCTTATGAAATGGGGGGGGTGGGGGCACAAAATTTTCTTTTTGTCTCACATTTTGACATCTCTGATGAATCCACATTATATAGAATGCTGAGGTTTTAATGTGTCGTTTTGGTGCCATGATGCAGGTATTGATTTTTTTCTTTTTTACTGTGTAAACAGATACAATTATCTTAATAGGCAAAGCAAAAGGCTCCCTTAACTGAATTGTCTTTAGTATTTTATTGGGTGTAAAAGATTTGTGAAGCATGCAACAAGAACCATTAGTACAGACAGCTCTGTACAGATGATGTTAGATTGAGCGCAAGAATTGTAGAATGCCATCTTTATGGCATCGTATTCACCATGTGTCAAAATAATAGTAGTCACTTTTCAGTGGAATCTTCTCTGTATGTTGGATTATTTCTGCCATTTATTACCCAGGTTGCTGTGAGTTGATCAAGCAGCAGTTTTTCAATTGGATATGGATCTTTTCTGAGACAGAGGAAACATTCTTGCTTTTATATGCTTGCGGAATTGTAAAGCAGCAGCAGAGGTATGGCTGCTTTGTCAGACGTGCTTCTAGGATCTCCCAAAGATTAGCACGGATACTTCAATCTTATTAGAAAACTGGGATTGCATGGTTGTTTTACAGGAAAAGATAAAGAAGTCCTCAGGAGTTAAGGTTTAATTTTTTTTTTCTCTTTAAACTTTGAAAGTGGGTATTTGTGTTCCTAGTTTTGTTTATCTCTTTAGATTTGTGTTGTGTTTAGCTGGTGTTTGCAATACAATTAACACTGTACTGTTATGTATGTGATGTAATAAGTATGGCCACTTGTGGTCATGAGCAGTAATTATTTTTCGTAACTGGTGATTTGTTATGCATTTGTCAGACTACATCCTTTTTGTAGTAATGCCATGATTAAATCACTCTGCACTGTTATCACCATTCGTCGTATATTTTACATCTTTCCAAGAGTGAATATTCTATCAAGAAATTTTGTATTTTTATATTTCACAAATTTTGCTGATTAAATGATGTAAAAAAAATTTTTTGTTTTAACCACACAAAGAAAAATGATAAAGAATATATTATTCTCAAACAAATGCTCTGAAAGAAAAATTTGATGCCTTTTTGCCAGTGTCGTTACAATTACCATGTTACAGTTATGGATGGTTTTACGGGTTATCCTTTTATTTTGGATAAGTTATTAACATTAATGCAGAATGAAGAGACTTGATGAAATGTTCTGTGACCAGTCATTTGTTAAGTTTATAAATGCATTGCTTTATGTTCTGAACTACAAAACATATTTTGTCCACCAGTGTGAACATTTTAATGAATGTCACTATTGGCAGTCGCTACATGCGTAAGAACAGAGTTGATTTAAGAATGGTGATAATCAAAGACTTAGGTTGTCCTTTGTGTTGTTACGATGCCATTCGAATAATCCAGGGAGTTCACAATTGATAGGTAGAGAAAACTTTGCTGGTTATTTTATCCTGCTCATTAAAGTATGGTTATACAATGGTCCTTGAAAGTATCAATTTTGGGTTTGTAGTTTCCTAGATTATTACCTATCAGAGAAAGAAATTGTTAGTGGAGGAAAACATTTGCCACTTTCTGTAACCGCCAATATCAAGAGACCTGCAAAATAGCATTTCAGGAAGGATTGAAAAACTTATCCTTGGAGTAAGGCACAAGAAATTTGTGTAAAGCTACCTAGAGAAAATGCTGCTATTGTGCATAAGTGTTTTTTTTTTTTTAAATTAATTTTGTCGTGCATCACAGATTTCATTCTAGTAAGCTTACACTAATCATTGCTAGTGTTTTTCCTATGATATGCACCACATTCCAAAAGTGGCTCTGGTGTGTTGTGCACGTTGTTTGGGACTTTTTTTCAACTAAGTATAATCACTTGTATTCATCTCGATGGTGTAGAGTTATTTCTATATATATATATAAATCAGATTATTTGGTTGATTTTTGTTCGTTTTACTTTTCCACTGGTAATGGCAGTAGACTGAGCCGTGATGTATTTGTGTATTTGTTCATGTGTACACACATCCCCCACATTTTCTTTCTTTTTTTTGTTCATGTCATTTAATGTATGTATAATGTCTCTTCTCCTCCCCTAAATACCTCTAAGATGGTTGCTGAGTGCTAGGGTATGGATGGCTGCATGAACGAAAGAAATTTGTCAAAGCGGGAAACATTAAGGGACTGACTCGTGTGTTAAATCAGTATGTTCAAGAGAAGCTAGCAGATATTGCTTTTCTTTCTTTTTTTTTTTTTTTTTGTTTGAAGATGTGATTATTAAGGTTTCATTATAGGGAGCAGTTGAATTAGATGTAATGATTTTAGAATTGATGATTATTATGGGTATAACATTTCTTTTATCATTTGAAAATATCACTGAATGGTAACACAATTAAAAGTGATGATGAATTATTGTTTCATTAATTGTATTTTGTACATAACGAAACAAGTCTTTCCCTTTAGATATGAAAATGATGATGCTTGCTTTTTATTTTTGTTGTTTTAAAATTCATGAATATCCCTTCCTTGTTATCCCCCCAGCTTTTCTCTTTTTTTTTTCATTTTTTTTTTTTTTTTTTAATTAATGCTCATTTCATTTGGTCCTATTCTTTTCCCTCAAAATATTGGTACAATGATGGCAAATTTCAGCAGATGATACAGCAGTATTATAAATAATCATTTCAATTGCCTTTTTAACTTGTTGACAAATGATGATCTGAACTTTTATGATGCTCTTTTTTTCTGTTGACTAGTTTTTATAATAAAGTGAGAACTCAGTATATGAACTACAAACTAGAACATATCGTATATAATATAATAACATGACTTCTGCCCATAGGATGTCCATATTTGATGCTAATGCATAAATTTGTTTCACTATGATGAAGATTCAGATGCCAAAGGTTTTTTGTTTTTTTTTTCCCCTTTGTTTGTTTTAAACTTAATATTGCTCCATTTGCTTAATTTTTAAACCCATTTTAATTCCATATGAAAATGTTACCTATTTTGATACTGCCTCTTTGTCATTTTTCAAAATGACACATCAATGTGAAAAATAGTAGTTGGAACATATTTTAATTTTTGTTCATTGTTAACCAAATTGATCTATTACTTTCCTTCAGAATGTGCTCTCACATCATAATGGATTTTTTTTTTTTTTTTCTTCTCTGTCTCTCCCCCAAATTGTAATCATCTTAATAACCATGCTGCTCTTTGCTATTTTGTTGTACATTCTTTCCCCTTTTTTTTTTTTTTAAAACAAATATGGTTCTTTGACTATTAGATAATTTGATAAATACCTTTCAGTGTTTAGGAAGGACAGAAGAAATGGGAACACATTTCCATTGTCTCAAGGCTTATCAAATGCGCAGCAGATACTTGATTATCTAGTGTACCGCCTATTTTAATAATGTCATTTTTTCATCATACTCGTTGCAAATTTATTCTGCTTGATAACTTTTTTATTTATTTATTTAATGTCATTGTGTCACTCTTAACGAAATTTTTTGTTGCTTTTTAAAAAAAAAGTGAAACCATTTTGTTCAAACTATTTTTTTGATGTGGCCACTAGTATTTGTTATTGAAACCCAAGACAAAACTTGCCAGGAGGTATTCAGTTCATCAAGTAACATGTATTATGTACAATCAAGATGATATTGTCGAATGTATGTTTTTATTGAAAAGACTGAAACTAGTCACATATGTCTCGTATCCACTCATTCCTTGAAGAAGCACAGACAAGATTTTTGCTCATGCCCAAATATCACTTTATGCTTCAATATTTAACTGTTTTGAATTATTATTATTATTTTTTTTAATATAATCTTTATATTTTCCAGACATAAATAAGTGAGTCAGATGTTCTGTTCATAATGATGGCTTCCTTGATCATGAGATGTTATGATGTTGAAAAGTTTTCTAGGGGAAAGAGTATTTCATCCTGTTATATTGATATGATTTGGATAATATATGCACTGGCATTTGTTCCCCCTATTGATCATGCATTAGCTGTCTTTGACATACATGATTCATTTGTGCCATTTTGAAATTGGAGAAATGAAGAAATGACCAACCATTCCTTGTAGTTTTTGATACAAATGACATTGCTATCTAGATTTGTTCTCTCCTATTTATTAAATAAAATGCCCATGATAATTATGTTGTATTACAAAACTATTTTCATGTCTCAAACCTGTTAAAATTAAAGGCACTTAAACTTTTTGAATTTTTTTTTTGTTAAAAAGCGATTGCTATTGTTATATTACCATAATGCTGTATTTATGATTTTATGAAACATGCAAGCTGTTAACTAGCTGTGATCATATTGTTAACTTGCAAACATGTGGACTGGATTATTCTTGCATGGCAGAGGCCGGTGCAGGTGGCAGATTGTCGTTTGCTCAAAGCCTTATGCCTGACTGTAGCATTTATTACTGAATTATTATTTTAGTATAGCAATGTTTTGTAGGATGAATAACTTATTGTATTTGAAAATGACAAAAACAGTTTTATTTCATTTTCATACCATATGACAAAAATCTCATGAGAACATATTTAACAAAATGGCATAAAGTTTCAACTGTATTGCTTTTTCATGACAGCACAGTTCCCCTCTTGCTATGTTTGCTCAGGATTTTCATAGCTTAGAGTCTGTACAAGATTGTGATGAAGTCTCTCATGCAGCGGTTTGTTCCCTCAATCTGGAATACTCAAATGTATTGTCAGTACATAAGCATCAGGATGAGTGTCACTTTCCCTGTGATTATTCCTTTGCCATCATCACCGAGAGAGAAACGTGTTCCGTATGTGCTTCCTGGGTTCATGTCGTTAGATTTATTGCACTTGATATTTTGTTTGATGTAGTTAACTTTTCCCTTGTTCATTCATTTTGTGTGGGGGGAAAAAAAGTAAAAAGAAAGCACTTGTAGAAAACCAAACTTTGATGATTCCTGATCAATTATATGTCATTTTCCACCTTTTTTTTTCTTTCAAATATTCAGACTTGTTTGTGTTTTTTTTAACTTAATTTCTCAATTCAAGATCTGTAATCATTGGACTGATTTAGTCATACATCTCACCTATCAGAGCAATATTTATTGTTACAACCAACTATTCCACAGATGTGGAAAATTCTTCAGAAAAATACATCAGCTTTAATCTGTGTAGCCATCCCAGATTTGCATTGTGCATGTTTTAATGGAAAAAAAACAAAACAAAACAGACACAAAGGCAGCCTAAAGCAATGGTTTCATGAATTCATTTATTATTATTGAGCAGAACACTTATTTAAAAAAAAAATTTCATAATGATTTTTAAGTAATCATAACAATACATGTTTTTAAAAAATTATGAAGGATATCCTCATCATGGGTTGAGATTTATCCTGATCATATATGATATTGTATGTGTATTTGGGCATCTCAGTTTTGTTGTCAAGAATATAGATTTCCATTTTTAGTTTGTTTCTCTTTAGCAGATGTAAAGAGAAGAGCATCATTAGTTTTGTCAGCATGGAAACTTTTTTTTTTCTCCAACCCCTTCTGATTACTTACCGGTTTTTACAACTCACACAGAGAATAAATTTTTTCAATTTTTTTTTTTTTTTCAAAGTTAGATTTTTCATGCATCATGGTTTAACATCTCAAGAACAAATGGTCTGCGAAAGTGCGGTTGTGTTATGGAAATGCGTCCTGTCCAGGATTGATCAGCAGTTTAACCTTTGATTCTCAACTGTCTATAATTTGCTCACAGCAGGCAGTGACTGACATTCATGAAACTTGCTTTGTTGTTTCACAATGCCCTCAGAAACATATGTATTTTTGGAAATTCTGTACTACAGGGCAGTTCCTCAGCAGAGGAATCTTGTCACAGATGCTCTTAGCAGTGCACCTTACTGTTTATGGATAGTCATTTATGGCACTGATTTCTGTCACATCTTGGACTTAGTATCCCCCATTTGCCTACACCAATTATACATTTTTAGATCAAGTAAGTTTGTCAGCTTCAGCAGAATGCCTGCCTGCCTGTCTGTGATTGCTTCCTTTGATGCTGATTTGGGCTCTTTGAATCAAAAGACAAAATAGAAGACACAACACAAAAGTTATATGTCTGAATGTCAGTCAGTTGATTGAGTCTTGCGTCAGTTTTGAATGTTGGGTATGCGTTTTTTGTTTTTTCTTCTGAAAAATGGTATTTGGCAACCATGCCTTTGGTCTTTGTACCAACATGATTTTCTTTTTTTTTTTCTCCTCTTGAAACAAGTTATGTTTTTGTTCCATGGTTTTCATCCCTCCCATATGTGTGTACTGTACACCTTTTTTGATGATGTTCTTGTTTGCTGTCGTGTACATAGTAACTACTGCTACTACTACTTTTTTTAACTACCATTAGCCTCACATGTTGTCTTGTGCCGTATATCTCTTGTTTGGGATATTAATCATCATCATTATTATTACTATTATTATTATCACTGCATTACCCAAGTGATTGTGTACACCCTGGTATATGAAAAGAAAAAAACTTGTTTTGCGTTATTCCATATAGTTATTATATCATTTAATGGCTTGTTGCATTTAAGCATTATCCTTGCCTTTGGTATATATATCTTGAAATTTTGTGGAGAAAAAAGAAAACTAAGTCGCTATGATTACTTTTCATCCTGAATCTGAGGCCCAGAATTGATGTCATCTTTGTATTTACCTTGTCATCATGTCACCACTGGACTTGTGCTGTTTGTATGCTTTGAATATTGGTCTAGAATTTTATAGCAATCTGTAATTTAGTTTTTAGTTTTTGATTCAGCTTTCCTCCCTTTTTGCTTGATTCATTATTTTCTTGTGTTCAATAGAAAACGAATGTTTTTCAACATTTAACTTTTTGTATTCTATAACTTGCCTTGGTAATCACGTGTGTATTGGTTATTAATTCAGTCCATTTTTTCTCATTGGATTTCTATTAATAAGCATTGTTAATGATTCTTTGGTTTTTAAATGTATATTTCAAAAGTAAATTTATATGTAAAACAGTGACTGTTGTCTTCTGTCTTCATTATAATTTCATAAGCAGGAACTGAAAATGTACTGTCTTGTCTTGTCCAGCATTGATAAATAATGGCATGCATAAACAGAATCAATTTAACACATGGACCTTTATTTAAAACAAGAAAAGAAAAAAGGTGATCAAACCTATGCATCACATGTACATGAACCTTCATTTGCAAGGTCCAATTTCAAATGTACCACATACATGTAGCTCTCAAAAGTGTCTATCTGGGCCTAGTATTGCAATGAGGAAGCATAGGCAAATAAAAAAAGTTGCACCACAAAGTAAAGGCGAAACAATGTTGTGTTGGCTCGCACATGGGAGC
>JBCAUA010000003.1:5236-36256 GCA_038406235.1 Peronia verruculata | reverse complement strand
GATTTGGAGCTTTCATCTGCTGAGCAGAACTGCTTCAAATGGGTTAATGTTGTGCCTTTGCCTTCATTCCAGATGAAGAGAGCAAACTCATGTTTGGGGTCAATGGAGAAATCTGTCTTTAACTTGTCCGTCTGAAGTCGTTTGTGAATTCTGAAAAAATACATACAAGAGCTTGACATGATCTGAGTGATCATTTAACCTACATGAGTCAAGAAAAAAAATTAGACTTTCAAAGTTTCTATGTCATTAACCACTTCACTGTTAACACACAGCATAGACAAAATGCACACCCAAAACTCAGTCTCCCATGTACAGGAAAATGTATGTGGTATGTTTATGACCAGCCTACCACTTTTCCCTTTGGACTGATGTTTCGACCACTGATGAGTCTTTCGCATCTACACATAAACTCTTTTGATAAATGCCACAAGCTAATGATTGGCAGATGGCCGAGCAAAGAAAGCTCAAATCAGGCATATAATCTGCTTGCTCATGTAACAATTAGAAATGTGGAATAAATGTAACAATAAGAAATGTGGAATAAGTGGACATTAATGACTGCCTGTGAGGAAATAGAGACTAAGTGCCAGTCAGCTCACACTGAGTGTGAGTCGGGTCTAGTACTAGACGGGATGAGAGAGATTGACTGACAAATCGCTACCCAGAAACAGTCAGCTCAATTTAAGGGAAAGCGCGGGTCCTGAGGGTGATTTTTCAAATGCTTGAATTAGACATTTTTTTGTACTTTAAATTCAGATTCAGCATGTTCAAATTAGAGGAAAAGTGTGGAAAAAAAATATTGTTCTTGCATTCGGTTGCCATGACCATGCTGCCATATTGGATTTTGTATTAAGAAAATTAGCTATTTTCAATGCCCCTAAAGTATTAACTGGAATAGTGTGAAATTTGCACATCAATAATATAGCCCTATGTAAAAGATAATATGCACTTGTTTTTTGCTTATATATCACAGAATATTGTTTCATATATATTTGAAATATGAGACGCAAACTGAAACAACTGGAGAAATCACATGTTTTTCAATAGCGAACAATTTATAGGGCTGTTTTTTTTTTTACTTCACAGAATCCTTCTAAACCAATGTAAAAAATGCATTTCAGAGTTAAATTTGCTGAAATAGATTGAGTAACAGCAAAAAAAATTGTAATATAGCAGCATAGCCTAACAAAGATAAATAAAAATATATAAAAGTGATCTACCATTGTCTCACTAAATTCAGCTGCAGCAACAGATCACCTTCATCGTCTTTAATTGCCAATATCTAGACTTTTACTTAAGGTAGAACAAACCTTTTTTTTCACACACAGAAAGGGAAATGAATAATCTTTACAGTGATACCAATAATTCCATATGCTCAAAATTTGACAAGAGCCTGATTTCATCTGGTCACCTCTCATTTTCAGAATCCGCACCCTCCCTTAGGTCATACTACAATTTATGGGATACTTGCAAAGTAAGTTTGTCATTGGCAAAGACTGAGAATGAGATGATGAAAACCAGAACTCACTGTTTCACCAGCTCCATGCTCATGACAAAGCCAGCCCTGAAGTCAGGGTAAGCAAACTGCCGAGGGTTGTCCATGAAGGCAAAATGATGGATGATGGTGGTCTGATCATCATGCAACTCTCGACCAAGAAACCAGTTCTGGAAGAAAGAAAAATCAAAAATATGAATCATGAAAATTTATGATGGAATAAACTGAGGACAGGCCAACTCAAATCACTTGCCAAAGCACTTGTTTTCTAAAGGGTTAACTGAGTCAACCCAGGAATGCTATTACTTAGAAATAGAGAAAGATAAGTGAAATGGCAGAAACACGGTTGAAAAACTCTTTGCAAATAAAGAAAAAAAAAACTGTATTAATAATTGACCTGATCTGAAATACAACAGGAACTGCACCAGTATATTACATTAGATGAAAACAATAAAATAATGGGAAAGAAATCTTCTAGAGGCAAAACAACCCAGAATAATGTAATCCTATCAATCTTATTTAAAAAAACAGACTGATAGTTTAAATGACATATTTCCAGTACTGACTGGTGATTAAACGACATTATATTTCCAGCAGAGAAAAAGAGCTAACAAAAACATTACAAAGAGGTGAGCAAGAAATAGTAAAACTTTTCAGTATAAAGAGGACAGGCAAGTAACAGTACAATTTTTTAGTATGTAAAAGTTTACTACATAACTTGTTTACTTATATGCCCTCGAGAATGATTCTAAAACAGGGAATAAAATTATCAAATTTTAACTTGAATTGCATTCAAAATATATAGTGACGAAATCTTGTCTCAATACCGTATGAGAATCTATCCCGGGGCAATAAGATTGACAATGAAAGAGTTACAAATCACTTTACCTGTGTTGCATCATACTGCTGAAGTAAATCTCTGAGCTCACTAATTTTGACTCGGGTGTCCTCTTCACATATAAAAACCCAGGCAAAGTCTTTCCTCTTCTGCTTCTCCACCAGTCTAAAAGAAATGGCAACAACATAAAACTTAAATAATTACCTACTACACTATAGTTCAAACCTGATAAACTGACCTATTAAGGACCATTTGAGTGATGTCAATATAAAAACAAAGTCGATATAAGAGATGAGGACAACTTAGATGACAGAGAGAGTGTTGGGAGGGATGCCATATTTATATTTTACAGGAATATCCTTCTCTGACAGTCTTCTTCATTGTCAAGACACCCTAAAAGGTGAACTTTAACATTATTAGTCAGTGTCTTTCTTTTTTTTCTGTCTACATTTTTGCAAACTTGTGTTTCTGACAGACATCAACATTATCATGATATCTCATCTCATACGCTGCCAACAAACTGATATCTGGCAGAAATTTATTATGGGCTGAACCGTCTCTATAGTTTATCATCTAGATTTAACTAGAACTAACTAAAACAAAAAGTTTACAATCAAAGAATTATTTAGCCGATTTGTTGCCATCAAAAAATTGGTCTCCCATGCGCAGGAAAATGTACATGGTATGTCCACAGTCAGCCCACCACCAACCACCCTTGCTCCCATGTTTAATCTAATGTTCCAACCAATGACCACATGTTTGCACCAGTACACAGAATCTTTTGATAAACATTACAAACTGACTGGCAGATGTGGGCAGCGATCTGAGCTGAAATCAAGAGTGCAGCCTGCCACAGTGTGACACTGAGTAACAGTACATGCTTTTGATGTGATAGCTTGAGATGAAGTTGAGGCAGCACAGTAAGCAGGGCTGAGTGCAGGCTGTGGGTTACAGCACAGAGAGCCAGCAAGACGAACCATACTGTTACCTTTCAGCACACTCAAGCAATGGTATTTTACATACTTTTCAATTCACTTTGTTTTTTTCTCCATCTTACATTATGTATCATTTTTTATGAATAAATATTTCTAAATGTGCAATTTTACAGCTAAGAATTGAGACAAATGCTCAAATGAGATTTTACACTTTTCGGTGGAGTACGTACAGCTCTATCAAAGGAAATACAGTCCAAGATCCACGCAGATCAACCAGGTCCTCATGAGTGAAGAGTAACTCAGGCTGATCATCCTGCATAATGAAATAACAAAAAACTGACACAGATTTCTCCTACTGAAAATGTTAATTTTCATTGTAATTTCCGGCAAACAGCTCACTTACTTTACACATCTATATGCATAGAATAGAAAGGGTGGCAAACAAAAACAGAGACAAAAATAAAGAATCATATTTTCAAGACAGATTATTATTTCCTATTCTTTTTCAGGTGAGCTCAAGAGCAGACCTGTATCTTTTAACTGGTACCAATATGTTTTCCTTTAAGAAATTGGCCATCTCTGAATCCTTTGTTTTATTCTGTGTGGCTAATATTGTTAGTTCTCTACAAGAACTATCGCAAAATCCCAAAGTAATTATGTGACATTAATTCAATGGAATAATAATAACAGGCTACTTCATCAAACAACTTTTTTACTATAACTCTAACCATTGGTCTTTTCTCAATATCTCAAAAACTGCTGAAGATCACCTAAAAAAGCCAGTATCATACTGCAGTGATGATATGCCTCCTTTCCGTCAGTCATCTGACTCAATTCAGAATCAGTAATTCTACAAACCTGGTTTAATTCTGTCAGCTGGTTTTGAAAGTCCTCCTTAAATTTGGCTGCCTCAGCTGCATGAAATTCATTGGATTGTGACAGCACAATGAACTTGATATCTTGGAAATGAAGGTCTGAAAATGATTCAAACAACGAGGCATCACAGATATGCTCTTGAATCTGTATCCTTTCAAGCAACCATGGGAGGAAAAATAGGAACTAATAAACAATAGGTCAATAGCTCAACAAATGAAATCTTTGAAGAGGAGATAATATTTGCAGAAATGAAAACCTCCTTCAATCTGTAAGTTATACACTGACCTCAAATAAAAATTTGAGCATGATTTCCTTAATAAAAAATACTTTGCTTGCTAGTTTTCTGAAAAATATGTTTTACGTGCATCTTCAGTGAAAAACCTTAATGCCCTGAAAAAAATCAAAAGATAGATTATTATTATGATCCGCAGAATTCCAAAATGTATGGATTATGGTCTTATAGAGATTGAAATACGTGAAAGGGAAATGTACCTTTTGTTCCTTCGCTTTTTGTTGCAGTGCAATCATGAGAATTCAAAATGACAAAACCTGGTGAATTTGAAAGATAATAAACATACATGTCAGTGAAGCAGTCAGCATGAAGGCTAATAATATTAGTAAATCTAAAATACTGCCTAGCTTTGGGATTCTTACCAACAATACACGATAATATTATAACTTAAATGAAAATGGTAGCATGTTTAATTATGAGCTGAGCATAATGACAACATTATGTTCTGCCATAGCTGATAGACAACACACACTGATTTCATTAATCAATAGCTGCAGAACTCCTTTAAAATAACAACTATCGCCAGTGCTTCGAAGTCCGCGCCTCCGTTTTTCCCGAACCTAGGGGAATCCCCTTTGATCTCGCGAGAGTGCGTAATACCTGATTCGAACACAGGTACGGGATTTCGTGAGATTTAGGCTGAGTAGCTAAAAATAGAGGCGCGGACTTCGCAGCACTACATATATATGTTGTTCGTAACCCAGCAGCAGCCTCCAGGGGTAAATAAACATCTTCTGTTCAAACTTCTCTCGAGCCAACCATCTCAGATCATTCTGATTCAAATTCTGAGCTCTTTTAATTGCAGTTTTGTGCAGTGAAAGCTGAACATTGCCATAGAAATATGTGTGTTTAGCTTTCAACAGTTTCCAGAAATAACTTGCTAATAAGAAGAACAATAGAACCTTATACATACTTTTACTAGCAACTTTTCCTTTCCCAAATAGCAATAATTTATCACAGTACGTGATAGGAAGCTCCTCTTAGTAGTTTCCTCCTTTTTTTCTAAGTTCTGGTCAATAAACTGGTTGTGTGTTTGTGTCCCCAGACAACAGAGAGATGTTGGAATCAACGTCCAGTGACCAGGAATCCTTTTGGCCAGCCATTAATAAGTAAGTGCACATTTCGGGGCCTGTGTCTTAGGACAACACAGTTTTCTTTAACCCTCTTAAGCTGTACAAAACAGCAAGCTGGCATCACCAAATAAGTCAATATTTTATCAGAGCCATTTGAACTGATTGTCAGTGACAAAATTATTTTCAATTTTTGAGACGTAGTGCTTCAGTTTTGTCATTTGTTTTGTTTTCTGTGTGTATGTATTTGTTTTTGTTGGTTTTCTTCCAGATCTCTGGAGAATAAGAATTGTACTGTGGCTGCAACTTCAGTATCCAATTTATATTCTATGTGGAAAGGAAAAAATTCCTACAATAGTTGAAATATCATAAAGCTTGGTTGTGTAACATCTCAACAGTAAAAAAAAAAAAAAATCAACTGTCTCTAATTTTTTTTTAGCGTGGGGGGTCAATGTTTGTCAAATATTCATGAAGCGGCACATGGTTCAAGAATTTGCACTTTGAAGGACTGGAATGTGTCTTTGCCATGCTTTACAACTGGTCCTTTTCATTTATGTTCACAGCAGTTTTGCCCGGCGTGAGTCAGAGGATGAGACGGTGGCCAAGGAGCACAGTTTTACGTGTCAAGGTTGTCTGAGGAGGAAGACTCTGATCAAGGATGGGAAAAAACCAACAGTGAGTAGCACTTTAACCATCTCATGCTCACTGTGACTTAGAACAAAAGCACTCAGCTTCTGAACATTTTCTATAGATTTTATGAATTCGTATTCATTACATTTTTCTATACTATGATATTTTAATTTGTTCCTTGAAACAGAGAACATGTTTAGTGATAAAGTCTAGATGCATGCAGATTTTGGAAATCACTTATAAACTGAAAACTTTCTTTGCCCTTCACAGGAAAAGAACTTCCCATTTTCCTGAATCAGCGGGAAAAGATGATGTCTTGTGTATTACAATAATTCATATAATTGAGGAACACAGTAGAAGATACCAACTTTTAGACCAAGGATTAACGTTTGACCTTTGACTTCTGTGTTGCAGGTATCTTCCTGGACCAGGTATTGGGTGGCACTATGGGGCTCCAATCTTTTGTTTTATCCAGCCAAAACTCTGCGAGGCACAGATCGCTCAAATGTGAGTAAAACTTACCTGGATCCCTGGATGATCGAAATGGTTCTCTGATTACATTTTCCTGTTCTCCTGTCTTAGCAGACAGTGGGTCAAATAATTAAGCTCTCAGTTTATGGCTTTGTTCAAAGTGGTGTTCCTCATTTTCACCACGACAATTTCATCTATTTACTATCTCTCTTCTGCCCTTGGAAGATGGTCAGATTTTGGTACTACCATTAGATCTTGTAAGCCTGCAACTTAAAACTAGTCACAGCTTTCAATTACTGTCAGTTGCTGTTGAAGGCATTCCTTCATTTCACTTTATTTAGCGTGAATACTAGCTATAGTAAGAAACAAAACAGGTGATGAAATTGTGAAATGATTCTGTGAACCCTCAATGATTCATAGCAGTTAAACTCCATAACAGTCAACTTTCATTTTTAACCTTTGCTTGTTGTAATCAGTTTTAGACTGCTTTTGCTTCAATTCTCTGTACTGAAAATAGGTTTCATAGACATACAATAGGATTGACATTTAAAAGTTACAAAAAAAAAAAAAAAAAGAATTTCAAGTTATGCAAAGCTGGGTACATTGTCTTCTTACTGTAGAACCCCATGACTTGTTTTATTTGGCTCTGTTCATGTTTCATTTCTCAGGCAATAAAAAACCTACACATTTTTTTTCTATATCCAACAGTTCAAAGCCAATCCACACAAGATGACCTCCATTATAGGATGGATGGTTGTCATGGGAGACAGTCCCCTCCAGCCAGATGCATTCCAGATGACAGACCCTGTCAAAGGTAGTAGACTTTTGTTAAACAGTGATGAAGACAATTGCTTTTTTTACAATTCCCTGCATGGCCAGGTATACAGTACGGCTTAAAGAATTTCTGAAGTTTTTACATTCCTGTCAGTAGAGATCTGGCTCTCATTTTTTATTATTTTCTTCGGTGGCTTTATTTCATTTTGTCTCTGACATTTTCATTAACTCTAACAGATTTTGCCATTAAAGATTATTGTATAAACATTACATGTATTTTTTTTTTTCCAAAGATTGTAGGAATTGATTTCAAATTTGAACTGTTCTTATCTTATGTGAAAAATGACATTGAACAATGTACTGTAGACTTTGGCAACAGTTGTCATTTGTATGACAGTGGTGGCCAGGGTTGTCATTTTTCTCAACTATCACAGAGGGAAATTTTGCCATCAGCCAAATTTTTATTCTTGTTTTTGTGTGGCATATTGCAGGCAATGTGTACAAGTTCCGAGCAGGAACCCAGGGTAATGCTTTACAATGGTGTCGGAATCTTACTGAGGCGGCCAAAAGAGGAACTCAGAATGTGAGTAGCATTCCCAAATTCACATTCTCATTTCGCAACACAATGCGGCATTAGTACAGTGATATGCATATAATTGTTTTCTGTATCTAAGTTTTTCTTTTCTTTTTTTTTTTTTTTTAATACATCAAAGATTGTGTTGACAGTCTTTGTTTTTGTAGACTAAACGTTTGTATAGAGAAAGTTGTTGGAGAATATAATTGTTTGCTGCTGAGTTGATGTAACAGGAGCCTACTGATCTTCTTAAGTCTTCAATAACATTATCTTGTTTATTTAGTTTAAAATTGTATTTCCATTCGATATAAGTTTCATGTTAAAATGTTTTTCCTCCCCTAATTGTTTGCATTTAGAATTGTAATTTATCATTTGGAATGGACACTTAAATTTAACCTCTCACATATCTTCACCTATCAAATAAGTGATCTTTCCAGTAGCATATATATATCTTCTGTGGCATTTATGATGATGATTTATGATGAAATTATATCGCTGAATATTATCTCCTAATGCTAAGATTCATTCTTTTTGTATATTTACAGCCTGTGAATCTGATGTCTTTTGATTGAGCAACGCCAAGAAGTTTGATAGGACCAACACTATTGTAAAGCTTTCACTTGATTGGTGGCGGGATCTTTTGTCATGTCCAGTCACCCACCTTGCCGCCTTGCTCTGTTCAGAGTTGTCTGCCCCTGCCATGAAGAGGTCAGCAGGTCTGACCTTTGAACCGGGAGGCAGAGGACACAGCTCAACGCCCACTTGTGTTACAGATGCAGGAAGGACTTTGTGCACGGGTTTGAACTTTGCCAAGGGCACGTGACTCTAGTCAGTTGTACATTTGTATCAACGGGATCCTAAAATGGTTGTGTATTTTATTGTTGCTATTTTCGTTTAGTTTTAACTTTTGAGGAGACATTTCAGGTCAAAACACTGCTGTTTGGTTATCAAGTAAGACAGTTCTACCACAATGAAGAAATCTAAAACAAAGTTTCGTTAATTAGATCTTGGTCACTTGGAGGAGAACTGCAATGACAGAGTACTGTTCTGCACTCAAGATATCGATCTTAAAGTGGAATTTTTACCAGGTTGAAGCCTTTTTTACAGTAAAGTCATGGAATCTGGAGTTTTCGACAGTGTATTCAGATCATTCATGATCAGTTTTTCTGGGAAGATATCAGAAATATGTTTCGTGAACAGGACTTAGAATTGAGAGGGAATGTTCGTTTGATCCCTTGATGTTTCAAATGCAGGTTTGCAGGACTAGTGTTACAACGAGGGCACATCTGCATGGAACTGTGGGACTCATTTGTCCGTTGTGTTGTTTTTTTTTTTTTTTTTATTTGCATTTAAACTTTTCATAGTATTGACTGAAATAAACATAGCCAGAGTCAAGGTGATGCTTTGCGATGGACAGTTTTATCGCTTTAACCAGTACGAGGTTGAAGGCAATAAGAGACAAGATTATGCCTGCACATCTGAAGAGAAGCATTATCATTTTGGGTCATAGTTGTGCAGTTACCTCATAACAGTCCACCAAAAAATGATCCAGAGGGATAACGACTTGAGAGAGTGGAGGGACATCATCACCAACATTATTTTTTTCTCTAAAGAAGAAGCTATGGCAATGTTGAGGAAACATTCCACAAAAAAAAAAAAGTAAAAACAGCATTGTGTTATAATTTTGTATTTCAATATCTGGCTTTTTTTCATTTCATGTTGTAAAGTTTAATCTTAATTTTTAAATCTGCATTTTTAACAGTCTCCCATGGTAACCAATCCCTTCAAAGACGGTACCTTTGAATACTCCACAAATGTTTGTGTACTCATCATTGTCTCATCATGGTCATTTGTCGTTGTCATTATGCATTTTTTACTGCTCATTGTAAGACAGTCCAGTGTTGTGAGTCCGTTGTACTTTGTGTGGTACAGTAACTTATTGTGAAGTATTGCCATGGAATCGCTTCAGTCTGTATGTATGCCAACACAACTGTAACTTCATTATCATCATCATCATTTTTCATCATTGTCACTATCATTTACATCTTGCCAACCTTTTCTGCAGCTGCTATCTAGAAAAGATAAGACCATAAATACTCAAAATAACTTTTGAATTTTTTCTCTTTCCAAATTCTTGGTTCACACGTATTTCCATTTTTATTTCAGATAAATTTTCCTGCATTTTTATTGCGCCAGTTTGCTTTTTCTTTCTTTTTTTTTTTTTTTAATCACTTCGTTTTAATTCCCTTGCTCAGAAGTGTCCAACCGCTGCCTTATACTGTAATAATTCAAATGCAAGTTTGTTTTTTTTTTTCACTGTTTAAATACAGAAGTTGTGCACACGTGTAATCTCCTATATTTTGGGATAAATATATTGTAGCCAATAGACGAGGTCTCTGCCATCAAATAAAAATGAAATGCACTTTGAATTATATTGGACCTTTAAAATTGCCCATGTTGATTAAATAGCACGGTCTGAATCACATCCTCAGCACAAAAGTAGATATGTTTATTTTTAAAAATGGAGTTATTGTATTAAATGAAGTCTCTCTTATGTGGGTATCACAGGACACTGTTGTTAGGATTTGCCTTACCAGATGCCAATATACACTGAGAAGGAGATACACTTAGACCCAGAAAAGCAACAATTGTTTATATTTTGCTCAACAAAAAAGTCTTTTTTTTTTTTAAATGTATTCTCAATGATCTTATCTGTTCAGTGCAGTCATCCATTTTTTTTTTTTTCCTTGTTTATATTAACTTTAAAACTCCTCACTTGCCAAAAATTATATGGGTATTTTAAGAAAAAGGTAAATGATTTCCAGTCCATCAAACTCAGCCAAGAACAGAGTCATCCAGCAGTTGTGTGAATTTGTCTTTGCAACTGTATATGAAGAATAGGAACTGTATATGTGTGTACACCTTGAATATCCAGACAGCTTTTGGTCTCGCAGTTCTCCCAAAATCAGCAAGAATGCACAGCATTGTAGTTCCCCAAAAAATACATTTGCATGAAAATACACAATTCAAATCGATAGTGGCACCCAATTTTTTTTTTTTTCTATGTTTTAACTGCCAACCCTTGTATTCCTCACAGTCTTCCAATAAGCCTTGGCTTAACTGTATAGTTTAATATTGTCTGCTGTTGTTTTTTTTATCTTTCTCAGTGTCTGTACATTTAAACTTCATACTATGATATTTTTACAAAACGTGGACATTCAGTCAGATGTACTTCCTCTTATGTTAAAGTAAAGAGTTAAGAATCATCCGTGCTTTGTTCACGGGTATTCCAGCTGACAGTCACCAGTTTTATTTCTTTGATAATTTCTCCATATTTCTCAGTCTTGTTTGTTAAATACAATCAGATGCTTCAAAAGAAAAAGAAAATGGTAGTCTGCATCTGCTTTGGAAATTTTATCTAAAGAGGAAAAGACAACATTAGTGTGAACATTTTTTGAGAGAAAACAGCTTTTTGGGAGTGTGAAAACAAAACTTTCAATTGTCAAGGAATGTTTGGCAAACAGATTACGTAATTTGCTCCTGCTTTTAATCAAACCACTTGAAACAGTTGTTGAACATGGGCATCCTATTGTTGTCCAAGAAAAAAAATAAGACTCAAGTGTCTAGACTATGCCAGGTCGTGTTAAGAGTTTTCAGGCAGAAAGAAGAATCAACTTTGTTGTACTCACCATTGCTGTGCAACTCTCACGCCCACATATGTTGAATATGGCTGAGTAATGCCTGATCAGTAAACCTGCTGCTTGTTTGATTTTGTATTCTTTTTTGGTTAAAAGCATTAGAACTCAAACCAAATTGTTGTTGGCAGTGAGAGCGTACCCAATTATTTTGACGCAGTAATGGGTAGCTTGATTCTTTTCTAATTCACCATTGTCATCATGTTTCATCATCTTTGTCATTGTCATCATCATCATCAAATTCCATCCATGGGCACCCTATCAGTATTCCAATTCCATTGTTTGCTTACTTGTATGAGGTGAAAAATTATTTGTTCTGTCATATCATATGCTCACCAGCTGTTCTGAAAACTGAACTTGGATGATATTGTCATGCATGCTCAGAACCATCTGCCTTTTCTCTATTTAGGAGAAGATATATGGCCCTGAGCAAAAGGAACAACATAAATTCATCATGAAGTTTTGCTTTTATAGAGCTGAGAGAACTGTATGCTGTATGCACATTCAGTCAAGGAATGTCTTTATCCTTAATTTTGGAGGGTCATCTTGTATGTGAATATGTAATTATTTTGAAAAGTATCTTATCTCCTGTATTTCCAGTATAAAATAAGAAAAAAATCCCAGTGTCTGCAATATATAGTCTTTTTAATTTATGATTTGAACTGATATATACTTCATGCAGAACATAAGACACTATGTAACTCCAGATGAGGACAAGATTCAGTTTAAATTGTGGTGAGGGTGATTACTGTATGCACACATACAGGCCTACACTTTGTACCTAGCATTGTCAGGTGTTCACACAGCATTAGAAGGGAGATAATATTCTGGCCCTTCTCACTTGTACCATATACCACTGTACCATAATGTGTTTGACAGAGCCTTGAGACAAATCACGTACAGACCACTTCATTTTACTCCTGACTGTTTCACTTCTGGAGGACTTTTCAAATATGTTTTTTTGTTATCAAGGCAGTAGCTAACCATCAACAGAAGAAAATGCTGATACATGCACAGATTTTACCAGAAACACTTGTTGAAAACTCACAAGAGTCGAGCAAATGTAACACATGTGCATTTGCATCAGTCTGTCTAGTCATGTCATTTCAGTTCAATAAGTTTGCTCCTAACCTAAATGTTGGAAGTGAAATTCAGTTTGGCCGAACTTTTTGTCACCATCAGTTTCAGTGAGTTTCATTCAGTTCTAAATTTGGCGGCCACAGATGTATATGAAAAGAAAGACAAATCTATATATTGTAGCTATGGTAAAGAAGAAAACAGAGATGTCTATGTGAAATGTTTGAAGTTTTAGAGAAATTCAAATGATGAGCTGATTTTTTGGTGTAGTTGTGAGAGATGTATTTTAGTTTTTTTTAGGCAGTGACGGTATTTGATATAAGGATTCCAGAAGGTCAGGGAGTTCAGAAGTGGTGACCTGTGCTGTACAAACAAACAGTCAGATGTGTGAATGCCCAAGGCTCTCGTCTGATTGGGTGAATTATACACTTGATCAGTCACACTGTCATACAAAGTGTTTAATGCTGAGATCTCGGGTCTATGCAATATCACACTGGGTTGTGCCCACTTGATCTAAAAACTACATATTACTGTATACCTAACTTTTTACTTCTTACTTCCCTTGGATGGGGAGGCTGATGGTTTTTTCGATTTCCTCAATAACAATATAATGAACAATCTGCTCTGTTTTTTTTTTTTTTTTTTACAATATTGTTTGGATTTGTTTGTTTTGCATTTGTAGCTATGTTTTATAGAAATGTTGTCCCCGTTGTCCTTGCTAAAGGTTTGTTCTATAAACCAAATGCTTGACTTTGGCACTTAAACTTTAATAACAATCACTGTCAGACCCACAGCCAACTTGGTATGTGATCAGTTTGGTATATGATTGATTCCCCGAAAATGTAGGGTACTATGTATTCACAAATAACTTTTGGGAACTTGTTCCAGGCTGAGGAGAAAGCCGGTTATCAACCATCGACATGACTTGTGAAGTTGTTAAGAATGATAAACATTACATAGACCTGCATGGCAAACGCAATGTTGAAAACTTGCAGCCTTCACCTGACCATGTCTGTCCACACATGCTCCAACATGGTCAGCGTCAATCAGATTGTGACAAAATTATGTTTTTGTGACATGCGTTGTCCGAGAAATGTGACTGTGACACATTACCTGAGGATCTGTCACATAGATGACAGAACTATCCAGGTAGCGCTTGTTACTGGCACAGTCGGTGTCAGCCCAGTTGTGACGAAGCTGTTATTCGTGACATGTGTTGTCACACAAATGTGGCACAGTATACATTGTAGAATGGTTGTCACTGTGCACAGAATAGATAGGGAGTGGCAGCAATACTGCGATGGTACTGGCGTCTCATTCTGTTCATATCTTGATTGTGACAATTTCATATTCCCGTTTGTGACATTTGATATGCTCTCCCTTGTTTTTTTTCCTTCAATTTTATTGAGTGACTACATTCAGAGTTTTATTCTCACATATAACTTCTATTTCCGTACACATACTTTTTTGGTTTTCAAAGAAAAAAAAGATATAATTCAATACTGACATTGATATCATATTATACTGTATCCACACTGAAATATACCTTTTTCTAATTTATCAAATGCATGAGAGGCCAGCCAATTTTTTTTTTTTTTATTAGTTTCCAAAGGGTACATCTTCCTGTGGTGAAAGTAAGCAAAATAAAGATTGCTTACATAATATGTATATATTATTTTAGTATAATATATATATATATATATATTTCGCATTATGAAACTGCAGAAAAGTATTGAAGAGACTGGCATTGATTTAAATTATGTAAAGTACATTTAATTTTGCATTTCTGAAGTGAAATGTCTTGTAAACTGCAAACTAACCTACACAAGAAAACAAAAAAAAAAGTTTTGTCCACCAGAATGTAAAGGCCCAAAATATGATTAATAAGATGAGCGTAAATGATTTTATTTTTTCAGTTTCAACAGCTGTCATCTCTCAGCTTGATAGATGGTTGTAAGATCTATGAAATTTATTATTTACAAGTCAGTAGCTCTTCAAGTAGGTAGCACTGAAAAATGTCTCCATGGTATATAGAACATTGCAGAAAAGTACTAGTTTTAGCATTTGTTCTTCTGAATCAGAAAATGACTGCAAAAATATGAACTATGATCATAATAAAAATGGATTGTTGAACTGATATGAGTAAATGTCTTGCACCCAGTGCAATTGAGTTGCAAGTCGCGCCAGGTGAGTTCAAGTTACAGCCGTTTTTTATTTTACCGTTTGTCACCATTTTCCGACTATGATACCAAAATTTTTTTTTTTTTTTTTTCAGACTAAAAAAAAAAGGTTAAATTGACATTTTGTGGGGGAAAAAAAAGTTTTAAAAATCAGTATCTTAGTTGGAAAGTAGTTAAAAACGACAAAAAAACAGCCCTATATCTTCGTTGCCCAGAGTGACTTCCGACTCTTTTGCCCTGATCGCAAGACAAATAATAATTGTTTATTAATTAAAATTAAAATTTCCTCAGGAAAAGAGCGACAATAAATGATTAGAATATGACATACGTTGAATGTTAAATGATGAGAATATGGGCCTCTGATTTGGGTCGGTGGATCAAGTGAGAGGATGTGATTTGTCTGAAGTGCAATTGCACATGAAGAGAATTGGACCTTCATTCATCCATTGACTGGGTCAGAGGAACCATAGATGTTAGACATTTATAAAATATTGACAGTTTCAGGTCAGAATGGCAAGTCTTTCTCCACTATGAGTGTGACTAAATCTTTCATTGAACCACATCGTATCAAAGTCAAAAGAAGCGTTTCAGTACTTTGATTGTTTGTTTGCAGTTTTGATGAAAGATTTGAAGCTTCATGTGTTTCTTTCTTTTTTTTTTTTTTTCGTCTTAAAGTCTTTCTTTTAATACAATAACTAGAACATAAGTGTGAATTATTTTTATGGGCAGTTCATTTGAAGCCAGTTGTGTACATTTGTGTACAAAAAAACCTGAGACATTGTAACAGAAGACCATCAATCAGTATTCTTGAGCTGAGCACTGCATTTTATTTATCTCAGTAATGCACGAGCATCTCATTTTTTGTAAAGTACAGATTTTTTTGGTTACAACAGAAAAAGCAATGTGGAAGCACTGATTATAATTGTAATATATCAGGTAGCTATTGTTACCCATAATTACTAAGAGAATCGATCTATGTCCACAGTATTTATCTCTCTCTCTTCCTGCTGCCCAGCACCTTCGCATACCATGGATTAACATTTGCCACGCAACCAAATGAGTCGGGAGTCAAACTTTTCATGTAGACTAGAATTTTTGGTCTTAAAAGAAAGAAAAATGGTACTTCTTTACTTGGTTTTGGAAAAAAAAAAATTACTACTTTACTTTATTTAGCTATGTCTCCTTTGTTATATATACTCATTTCAAAATGTGGTCAGTAAAATCAAATTGAATTTCCTGAAAAAAGTCTCCTTTGACATTTGAGGTATTTCAACTGGTGGTGGGATATTTTTACAAACTAACAAAGGTCAAATGAAAGAATTCTATCACCATTCTCAAAAGTCACAGATGTTTGGCAGTATTTCATAGGAGTTAAGTAAAAAGTTAAAACCAATGTTTGATTTGTTGGCAGCAGCCTGTAAAAAAACTACATACATGCATAACTGTAAAGGTTAAGTTTATACATAGTTCCATCATAACTCTATAATCCTCAGTTTTAAAAGATAGTAACCTGTCTAGATCATGTATGTTGCAGGAGAAATACAACTCAAAGGTGAAAGCCTGTCCTCTAGGAAAATTTGATAATAACATATATGTTCTCATAAATTTTTTAAAGAAATTTGAAGGTGTCATGTTTTTCAGCTGAATGAAATTAACTTTTGAACCCAGGAAGACTAATGTTCAATAATCATTCTTCCAGTTTCAAAGTAAAGATTATGGATAATAAAATAAAAAAAAAATAAAAAACAGGACTTAAAAAAGGGATAAAATATGGGCAATGTACAAAACCGTTTACAGAACTCAGCTTTTCGAAATTTTGTAACCAAGGCTGATCAGTGTTTGAGAAGATTCATCTTGTCCTGTATGAAGTTAATCATTGTTTGAATTTTTCACTCATTCTGTACATTATCAGCAGGCAATGCCACAAGATTTGGATTCCATTTCTGTGTTTTCAACACTTGTCAGATTTACTAATGCCCCCCACAAAGTTGTTACTAACACATTGAGACAAGGAGCTTGAGCAAGCACAGGAACAAAAGCTGATAGTTTTCAGTAGGTTTCAACAACAACAAAAAATTCCAATAATTCATAGTATATGTATATATATATATCAATCACAGGGAAGAAGTGTATTAATTTAGATCTTATTAAAAGTTTAAGACCTGCAAGAAAAAAATGCAGGAAAAATATAAGCCAGTCCTCTCGTAAGGTCCTTGGGCTTGTAATCAATGGTAGTTAATTTTGCAATAAATATAACAGTGATGGTTTGACAAAATGCATTGTAATAGAGTAAAACAGTGACAGGAAAATTATCTCTTCGAAATAAGCATTATTAAACATCATACCAATGTTTCCAGTGGTGTGTTTGCCTTAAAAGATTCAGAACTTTAAGCATTCACTCAATAGTTTGTTTTGTTTCCAGTGACTTTGCTCAAGTTTGGCTGTATTTGTTGAATCACAAAATTTGCCTGTCAAAATATCAAAATAAAATTGAACTCCCAAACAAGGACAATGAATAATGAACAAACAGAGACTTTGTGTGTCTTTTCAAATGCTGGACTACAGTGAGTGAGCCCTGGTGTCACCCAAACTTGTGTGAGGTGCATTCCATAATCTTATCTTAGCTGCTCTGTGATAATGGCCTGAGTCAGTTTCAGTACATTAGACTTAAAGATATTGACCAAGAAAAAGCAAACTGGTTATATCACTCGAGAGGTGTGCCATTATGAATCAGTACATGACCCTATGGCATAATCTGATAGCCTTCAAATTCAGAAATGCCAGGAGACATCGGTTGCATTTTGGTAGGAGTCCGACTTATACCATTATCACAGGGCAAAGGGCATTATGTTCTTTTGCCTTTTTGTCAGCAGTAACCTCTCCCCCCGGATACAATCCCCACCCAATAACCAAAGCTCCAGCAATGGTTTTTTTCAATAACATTTCTGTTTTGTGTTCTCATTCAGTTGTGGGATTGGGATGGAGCACTGGACATCTGCATTCTCAGGTTAGGGCTTCTGTCCATGGGGAAGACTGAAAAATTGTTCTAACTTATGCCTGATAAAGCTTTTATCAATGCTTGGACATTTGTGCACTATCAAAATCATGTTTGTTTTGTCTCTTAAAGATAGTACAGCAGATTGTCAAATAATTAGAAGACACAAAGTATGGCATATTTTTTAAAAAATAACTAACATGACCATTCATCATATAACTAAGGTTCAAATGCAGAAATGTTCATTGATTGGAGTGTATCAGAGCTCTTGCTCTAGTAATAGAGCTCTAGTAATGGTAACTTTTAGAAGCTGTTGCTGTAATAGCCATGGTAACATGTTCTCCTGAAAGAAGTGAGACAACTCTTAACCTGATACTGCAGATTTCAGTCTTCTCCCTTTACCTGTTATCTTTAATGCTATTGTATTGTGACTGATGTTTATGCTGTTGCCTTGACTACAGAGGATTGAAGATGTTATGAATTTTATTTGACAAGTTCACTATAATAATAATATTCTTTATTTGTTTGTCTTTTTTTTTTTCCAATTAATTTTCACATGTATTTTTGACAATGCAAATTAAAATGCAATATGCAGTGAAACTGTTACAATGTGTTGTTCTTTGTCAGTTGATCTGTTTTCTTCCACTTTGTTCTCTGACTGTTTCCATCTGTGATGTTGTCCTCTGTATAATTCCAGTCAAAAGACTTGGCCATTTCCCAATTTAATTTGATCTCTCTCTCTGTCTCTTACTCTCACTCACGCAGCTTTTCTCTACTCTCTGTTGTAGACCATCTTTGTCACTCTCTCCCTCTCTTTTTTTCATAGCTGTTTGCTTTTCACTTAAATTTGATGACTAGATCTACTGCATAAGTTTATCATCCACTGAAATAAGACACTGATATTTATTACTATCTATAGATGCAACACGTCATATTTTATTTCCACTTTTTCATCTTAATTCGTCCGTAATACTATTTGTTATTCGCAAAAGTTTTCAAAAAGACAGATTTAAAATCTGATGAGCAATGTTCTGAATCCTTGGTATCATTGAATAACAACTGCTCAAAAATATTAATAACAAAAACAAAGTTTATAAAATTGTATCACAAAATCTGACGACTGTAAACATGAAAATAAATCATCACTGTCATTTGTATATGTTAGCCACGGGTAAACTCGAATTATAAAAATCTATTTTACAAAGGAATATGTAAAAACAGCCCTCTCCCTTTGGCTTCTGTTACTTTCAAGTGTAAAATGCGCATATATTTGAAGCAGGGATGGTTGAGCGTGAATCAGGAATGTCAAATTTCCTACTTTAGTAGGATTTCCTACTTTGTGGCTGTCAGTGATTTCTCTGTTGGCCCCAGATCCGGTATTATTTACCATTAACGTAGTTCAGTTTATGTGTTGCTGAAGAGTATGCCTGGAACTTTTCCTACTTTTTCATGTAGACAGATTGACATCCCTGGTGAATAGTGAATAAAAAAAACAGACCACTATTAACTTGTGAGCAAAACTGTTCCAATGTATGGATTGCAAAGAAAAGACCTGGGCACTATATATGAATAAGGGCAATTTCATAGGGTCTGTAACAACTAAAGTCTTCTTTCTAATATTTTACATACCACATAAACATATATTGTCACATAATGATTTTTGTCACGTACTGCAACAATTAAATCTGTAAAAACAGTATGTCTATACTTAAATACTAGTCAGATGCCCATATGCTGATGGTGAAGGTGAAGGCCCATGACCACACAGTCTGTGGTGGTGCTGTGAGCAAGAAGACAACATGAAGTCCAGGACAGAGAGGAAAGACTGAAATAGTATTAGGTATATCAAGATATTATCATACACACTGTGATCCAACCAATGGAAGATCGTTGTGCTCAGCCCTATTATTCTCCTAGCCAGACACAAGAGGTGCTGAGTAAATAGTGTAAAGAGGAAAAAAAAATCCATTTACTTCATGTCACTTGAAAGATAAATCACCAAAAATAAATGATAAAATTATAATAACAAAGAAAACATTTTCTCTTAGCCATAGACTTTTTTTCTTTCAACCCTAGAACTGTCAAGAGGCGGATTTGCTCAAAGACTCGTGCATCGTTATTCACACTGAAAGTAGATTCCAAAGAACATACAACATAGTAAGAGTAAACTCGCCTTGAATCATTATTTTAGGCATGAACCAACGATTTCTGACCATGAGCAACTGTTATTATAAAAACATTAGCATTACTGCAGTCTCGGCTGACACTGTTAGGGTTAAGGTTATCACTATGTATGTTTCAAGCACAAAGTTAAGAAGTGGAGACACTAATGATGAGACATATGGCTAGTTTCAGTATTACTAGTATTGATAAAACACTGCAAAATGAACTTCATTTTCATTACATGAAATTTTGCAACAAAGTCTAATTTGTGAACCAAATCAAAAACTTACTTTTTAACCAAAGTATCAGATAGGCTTGGAACTGCCTTGCAAATAACTGCATTTTGGTGATCTGCAGTTATAGTAAAGGTAAAAATTTAATCTACTACCACAAGAAGCATCTCACACTGTATTCCTTCAAAATCTCACAAGATACTACACACTGTGGACATCAAAATAGCTCCCTCTGCCTGATCAGACCTCAATGCCTACACAAGAAAACAAATGATTTTCCCACATAACATTTTGATTGTGCACATGAGAATTTTTCAGTTAAAGACAGCCATACATTCAACATTTGCCTTTTCCTGTCATGGGTATACTACGAGATAATACTGTGAAAACGATACACCATTTACATAAAGAATATTAGAGACAATACATGCCCATATATGTCTGAAAGACTGTTATAAAAAATATGCATACATATACTTGTTTTCAAAGGAATTCATAATACTAGAGGAAACGTATTGAAGACTCCAGTGGAAAAAACCAGATAAGTCACATTTTCATGAAAAATGAGTTATTGCCCAGATGTTATAAAGTACACTGCTAAGATTTCTTAACCAGAACAATAATTTACAAAAACCAGGTAAGTTCCACCAAAAAGAGAGCTTTTAAAAGGGTATGTAGTTTTAAAAAAAGCTGTTGATTCTAAGCTTTAATTTTTGTTTATCTCCCTTCGTGGAAAATGTGACATTTGGTTTTCCAGTGGAGTCTTCAAATGTATAGGCTACGTAAAAAGAAACAAATGCCTATGGAACCTTTTGTTTCAAGACTAGAAAGTACGAGTTCACATCTCAAGATGTCAACATAATGTAAAACGTTAACATATTATGTAATACTATCACTGCATGAAATACAGACAAGGACCAATTTGACTAAAAATATCAGCCAGTCTGACAAAACTCATTGAAAGATAAAGAAATCACTAAGGGAAAAAAAAGGATGAATCCATGAATTTGATGATTATAATCGAGATACATCTATAATTCAGGCATTTCCCTTGTGAGAGAGTGAAAGGTTAGCTATCTTAGAGCATAAAATTTGCAGTTTATCTTCAAGTTATTTAGACAGGTTTTTATGGTTGTAACAATAGCTCGGTTTGGAATGAAAACATCTTGAACAGACATACATTGCACATACACCGTACTTCTCGTGCTCATGTCCTGACTTTATAATATCACTTTCCCATCAACATATATATGTCTTGCGACCAGGGCAAAAGAGTCGGAAGTCGCACTAGGCAACGAAGATATACGGCTGTTTTGGGTTGTTTTTAACTACTTTCCGACTAAGATACTAAAATTTTTTTTTTTTTTTTTCACAAAACCCCATTTTAACCTTTTTCGATCTGAAAAAAATGAAGAAATACTTTGGTATCTTCTAGGGAAAATAGTGAAAAACGGTAAAAAATGACTGTAACCTGAACTCACCTGACTCGATTTGTGACTCATTTGCCCTGGGCGCAACACATATCTAACATCAGTCAGAATGAGTCATATGGCTCTGGACTTAAAAATCAGAGGTTGAATGTAATGAAGGTGGTCAGATATCCATGGGACGCAACACAATGAAATCAGACATTCATCAAACTGAGGTAACCAGAGAAATCGCGTTTTTTTCCACAGTGAATGAATTTTTAGTGGAAAATTGTTTTCTTCACAGAACCCTTCTTTGTCAATCTAAAAATGCATTTCAGAGTTCAATTTGCTGAAACAGATTGAGTAAAAGCCCCAAAATTGTGGCATGGGCTAACAAGGTGAAGGTGAAGGCCCATGACCACACAGTCTGCGGTGGTGCTGTGAGCAAGAAGACAACATGAATACCAGGACAGAGAGGAAAGACTGAAATAGTGGCATGGGCTAACAAGGATTAAAAAGGATTAACAAAAATCATCCGCCATTTTCTCACCAACTTTAGTTGTAGCAACAGATCTCTCCCACCATCTTTGATTTCCATTATCTCAACTTCTACTTCAGGTAGAGAAAAAAATCTTTCCACACACAGAGAGAGGTTATAATCTTAACAATGATACCAATAACTCCATACGCTCAAAATTTGATGAGTGCCCGTTTCATCATGTCGTGTCTCATATAGTGAAAGACCATTTGCCTCTAAACAAGAGCACCTGACTTTTGTTGGGAGGTTACAAGTATGTCAGGATGTTGTAATGTGAATTTTTAGGTGTAATGAAAATTCATTCTGACTGGATGCAAGGCATGTGTCAATTGTTTCTGACAATATTGTCGGTGTCACAAGCAACCGGCTCAAGTCAGGTTCACCAGAGAGTAAAAACTGGCATCAAACTGTCAGAAACAAGAGGTTTTCATGGGACTTTGCAAATTTTTCCTGTATTTCTATTGGTCAGATTGGCTCAAGATGATGCCACGGTATGTATTTAGCTCACCTAGAAGGGGGGAAAAAAAAACCTCAAAATCTCAAAATTTGGACTTACGTGGAATGCTTGCAATACCGACAATATACAGTCAAATCTGATTAAAGTTAATCCTTGGGAACTAAAAAAAAAAAAAGAAATAATAAAATTGTTGATTTTATACAAGACTGATATCAACAAATTTATAGCAAGATGTAAAGATAAAACTTTAAGACTGCCAAGAGGGGTTCACTTCAAGTAAGAATATACTTTAAAAGAGTTGAATGTCAGTGGACTTACTCTGAATACACATTTGCAAATCTCAAACATTTATACACAAATCAACAGGCCAATCACTCATTATAAAGTACTTATATTATGACATATAACATTAACATATGGTTTATACTATAGTCTCATCAAACTGGAAATACACCCGTAACCTTGTCTGAGGAGGAACACGCCCCGGTTGGAGTCTTTTCCAACTAGGGTCTTGCCCAATATATCTTCACTGTAATAGAGTCCTATCCAATTTGGGATACAAGTCCCAGATAATGACGTTCCCTATCCACAAGTACTGTCCTATCCAACTGGCAGCATCATCTATGTTCCCCTCAAGTGCTAACCTACTGATGACACTGGTCCCAGACATTGATAGCCCCAATGTCCTGTAGTATTGGTGGTGTACATTATTCCCCATAAATTTTAACCTACTAACAGGACTGACCCCACACATATATCCCCTATCCACACTATCCTGTGTCTTTGCCTGTGTTATTCCCCACAAGCACTAACTAACATCTGGCGTTGGTCCCAGACAATGATATCCCCTATCCGTATTGTCCTGTCTCATCGGCAGCATCATCCGTCCATGTTCGCCATAAGCACTAACTAACAGGTGGCACTGGTCCCAGACAATGACGTCCTCCGTCCACGTAGATGATCTGACCCGTCAGAAAGCTGGCTCTGTCCGAGGCCAGGAACACAATGGAGTCGGCCACCTCGGACGCCAGTGCCATCCTGCCCAAGGGATGGATGGAGGGCATTGACTGTTTCCTCTGAAACTGTTTCAGGTTGTCAGGTAATTTAATAAAAAAACAAGAAATAACATCAGTCATAGACAAACTATCAAATCTAAGAACATCATTGTACGTGGCATTGTTGGTAGTATATCAGAGATAAAAGCAAGGTCTTTGTTTAAGTCAATGGTGTTAAAGCTAAAATCCAAATAATTTACGTATTATAAGAAAAAAACACCATGCAAAATAAAGTTGACCCTGAGCGGTCAACGCGTTTATGAGTTATAAAGGATATCAAAATGTGTACATAAATTTGGGTTATTAAATATTGTATAACAAAACTAAAAGATGGATGTATGCAGTTTTGCGGCATCCGGTGGGGTTGTAAGCCACTGTACTGAAACAGAGAAATTGGAGGTGGAATATGATAAAAGTGGTCTGTATCAATCTTTTACATCGCAGAAAATGAAAGGGCATTCATCTCTGAACTTCACAATGTTGTACTTATGAGCTAATTACATCATCTGTGCTGCGAAGTCCGCGCCATCGTTTTTCCCGAACCTAGGGTAATCCCCTTCTGGTCTCGCGAGAATGATTAATAACTTATTTGAATACAGAAACGGGATTTCGCGAGATTTAGGCTGATAGCTAAAAATAGAGGCGCGGACTTCGCAGCACTGTATATAAATATATCAAGATACTGTGAGCTGAATATTTAGGTTAAATGCCAAACTGCTCATTTTTGCCAATTTTTGTTATGATTTTTGCCATGCCCTGGGATTATTCCCAGTCAAGTCAAGGTACCTTGAAACATTTTTTCGTACCCCAAAAATGTATGAATTGGAGTTTTATGTGATAGTAATGACCAGTTTCATACCAAAAAATCAGCATGCAACTCATTTTGACTGGCTGTAAGACATAATTACGCATTTCTAGTTTGTGAAAACACTTGTTAACTGCTGGCTTCTGCTTTGTTACCAACCCAGGATGAGCTGTGAGCCTTCTTTCAGCCCCTGACAGCTATTGCCTGTAGTTTCTACGTGACGAATGTACCATGCAGGTTGAAGAGATTGTGCAGTGTGAAACAAGTAAATAAATTATTACTGTCATAACCCGACCCGCTCAGGCAGCAGCAGCTCCCCCCCCCCCCCATATCAATGAGTGCAATAACAGTAGTCATCACATACTCGACCGAGGTGGGAGACCTATGTGAGGATAACCTGTGCTTGCAGGCAGCCCGTTCCGTCAGCTTGTCAGGGTAAGAGCATTCCCTGAAGCACAGTCACTACCTCAAGAAGGTGGGAATCGGGAGTAGCCATTAGAAGGCGGAGCACCCGTCTGGCCTGGCCTGTAATGCTAACTCAGAAGCAGTTCTTGCTATCCATAAGGTGCATGATGCTCCAGCAGGCAACCGTGGAGCAGTGCCCGCAGAATCATTCTGAGGCAACTGCTGGTTTCTGTTACGTTCCATCAACATGCCAAAGAAACGCTCTGATTGTCCTAGCATTCTCTTCTCTAAGCACTAAAGTCAAGAAGTGGTGACTGGTAAAGACCAAACAGGATGATAGATCACTTCAGGATAGGTGGAACCATTTTGAGATAGCTGAAGTTAAGTTTAGTAACCTAATTTTAACTACAGGTATCTTCTGTACAAGGAAATAAGTAATCCCTCCTTTGCTATGCATATTTTCTCCCCCAGTACTAAGAAAATTTCACAAAATGGACAAAATCACCAGTGGACTTTAGCAAAATTTATTTCTGTTGAGATTTAAACCCCTCCATTGCTCTGTTGACGTACAACGCATGTCATAATATGACTAGGATACGATGCGCTGTTTACGAAGCAGTGTACGTCACCGTAACCTCAACAGAGCATCTGACCCCACCCATATTCCACCATACTGCTCTTCATGATTGCAGAGCTTTCCAATTCGGACATATGTTGTACGTCAGCAGAGTTGTGAAGTGGTTAAAAATCATCTAGCAGAAATACTGAGCTTACTTACCTCTGCATAGGCCTCGTCTGAAAGAGCCTCCTCACCTCTCAGGTAGATCAAGCTGACCACAGAACCAGGGCTGAAAGTAAACAATTGATGTCATATAATTCATTACTGTCATCTAGTGATAGCCTCGCATTAATTCATTTCACCATCTTCTATAGGCATTGCACGTTAAACATAAATGTGTCAGTAAATGCTGGAGTATCGGGGCTTTCTCTCTACGGAGATACATTGTCATCATAATATAAACTGGAAATTTACCTCTCAGAAAAACAAAAAAAGACAAAAGAAGACAAAAATTCTCAGGCTTACTCCCCTTTTCTGGGAATATAACGGCATTGAGGATGAGGGGCTAGACATTGGTCTCTTGATGAAAGCATGAAAGTGTCAAGGGTTTAAATCCTAGAGAGAAAATAAGAAGGATAAGAGCTACTTTTACTTTCAGTGAATAAATGATCCACTGGCTTTCTGGATAGGAAGCCCGATGTCTAGCATTCTCTGATATAGACGAATATACACTGTATTTCAGAGGTCCTGAATGAACATTATGCATGTTAGAAAATTCCTGACAGTGAAAAACTGGATGAAGAGTAGATGGAGATGAAGATACTCCTGTCCAGGCATACATTTCCACACACAAAAAAACTTCAAATTACTATCCTTAAAAATTTGTTTTCTGATCACACTGAGCATGTCCTTAACATCAAGATAACCCCACTCTGTGAACTGAACGCTGCCGATATACTACAAAATGAGCGACTCAGGCACTGTGACCCTGAAAGTGTCAACAGCAGCATGCAGATGTCAGTCAGGATTTCTGTGAGGATCTTAACCCTTTGACTGCCGGCATCCAGTTCTGATCACATTTTTCAAATTTTCATATTCACCCATTGCAATTTGAATTGTGAAAACACAGACCCCTGGTAGCCTTGTTATGGATTTTAACCCTTTGACTGCCGGCATCCAGTTCTGATCACATTTTTCAAATTTTCATATTCACCCATTGCAATCTGAATTGTGAAAACATAGACCCCTAGTAGCCTTGTTATCGGTCTTTCAAGAGTTGTCCCATCATAGAGGAAACACAAGGGTTGGATTATAAGGCGTATGGCATTGACGGGGTTACACATTTGTTTGTTTGTGTTGGGGTTTAACGACACATCAGCACGATTATGGCTATACTGTGTCAAGCACGGTAAGACACGTTTACATGTCAAGAAGAAGAGAGGAAAGAAAGCGGGATAGAGGACAGGAGAAAGGAGAGAGAGAAGAGATGTCTCCCCTGGAATGCCCAGGATGGCCCTCCAATGGCGGGCTTACACCAGCTGCAGGTGGGAGCAGAGAGCCTACTTATAGACCCCGGGCCCCCGCAGGGAGTCAGGGTTGCATTAACGATTAGATTCAAGAAGCGACAATTTGAGATCTGAGATTAGTTAGGCCTTTCAGACACAATACGGGAGCTATCTCGACCATCTAGTTGTGCTCGGCCGAGACAAACTTCTCAATGTGGAATCTGGGAGTATGCAGAAATACTGATCCTGAGGATCACCAGTAAAATCATTGCAAAAGGTCAAATACATGTATAGGATCCTAGCCTTCATTGTTTTACCTTAATGTTCCAGCTTAAGTCCACCACCCTTTCCCTACAGAACAGCAGCAGCAAAAAAAAAAATCATGATAATTTATGCTCTAAACCAGGTGATACAGACTACATATACCAGATGATGCCATCGATGTTTGAGCTTATGGAATTATTCATAAAAATTTAAAGTATTTAAACTTATTCATTTCCCTTTCGGTCTGTGAAAAATATCTTTATCCTACCTTGAAGAAAAGTGGAGATATTGGCAATTAACGACGACATGGGTGATTTTTGCTGAAACTGAATGTAAGTTTAGGCATAGTGTCCTGGTAGTATGAAATATAACAACTATCAGTTCACCTCACTAGATACAAAGAAAAATATCCACCCACAAAACCATGACGACTAAGTAAAGAATGAAATAGTGATTCAAAAGAGGAAGACAGCCCCACACGTTACTGAATCATCTTTTGCTGGGGGGAGGGGGGGGGGGAGAGAGTGTGCATGTGTGTGTCTGTGTCTCTGTTTTTTTTTCTTTTCACCTTCCTGTTCTCCCTATTCATCCAATCCTTTCCCAAATCAGAATCTCTCTTCTAGATCCTCAATCGTTCAGTGCATACAAAATTTACGTTTAAACTTAACTGCACTAAACTACAACATTGTGACTGGCGAATACAACTGCAGGTGTAACTGATCAAATGGACAAAAAAAAAATAAAAAAATAAAATACTTCAACGATGTCACAATACACTATGTATGTGTGTGTGTGTGTGTGTTGTGTGTGTGTGATGTATGTATGTGTGTGTGTGTGTGTGTGTGTGTGTGTGTGTTATGTATGTATGTATGTATGTATGTATGTATCTGTCTGTCTGTCTATATGTCTGTCTGTCTATTTGTCTGTCTGTCTGTCTGTGTTTTCTTTTCACTGTCCTCTTCTCCCCACTCATCCAGTCCTTCCCAAATCAGAAACTCTCTCTAAATCCTCAATCTCTCTGCCCCCCCCTCTCCTCAAACCCCACCCAACCCCACCCCTTCTTCCCTCCCCCACTGTTCTCCAGCTGCCTCATTCTCCAGTGCCTATGACTAATCCACAAAGTTCATCATCAGCAATGTGCCTTGTGAAGAACTGACTCCACTATGTCTATGTCATATCCGTGATTGAAGTGAATCTCTAGTCTATGTCACGAACTCAGTTCTTCGTTGCTCTGTTTCCACTTTTAGCCTATTTAAAGATAAAATATGTCATGAAAGAGGGATAATAAATCTACCATATACTGTCACTATTTTTCACCGATCACCAGCCCAGACTGGTAGATTTCAGAGATGTCAATCTGTCTCCATGAAAAAATAGGAGAGTTCCTGGCATATTCTTTAACAACACGTAAAACTGAAGTATGTTAATGGTAAATAATACCAGATTTGGGGCCAACAGAGAAATTAGTGACAGCCAAAAAGTAGGAAATCCTACTAAAGTAGGAAATTTGACATCTCTCAGATTTTGAACATCATTTTGTCTTTCCTCCTATGTGTAAAAACCAGTTTGCTAAACATAAAACATCAATGTTCTCAAAATGCAAAACATGGAGATAAAGCAACAGAGAGCTGAGCTCAACATATGCTTAAGCTTAACACTTTTCATACGAAAGCCCTTAACAGCTAAGACTTATACTGTCTTTATACTAGCAATTTTTAAGTTAGACTAAGTACTCTTTTTGTGCAACTTCGACACCAATAGTTAATTTTAACCACAAGTTTTTTGTTTTTTTTTTTACCTGAAACGAGACAGTTCATCGGCGTTAAATATACAGGCTGCATTGTGCTTCGTATGGAAAGAGTTAATACATTCCCCTGCAAAATCGTGACTGCTAATGATGATATAATTGCTGTCCTAACAACTGAAATGAATAGAGAAAACTACAGTCATTCTCACGGCCAATAGGCCTCGCTAAAACAATCGTGCAAGGCACAGTGAGAGGTGGGAGACGGAGTGGTCGACAGATTGGAAAACAACATCACGGGGTGGACAGGCCTAGAATTGGAAGACGTCTTGAGAAGGGCAGAGTGCCGGGATGGATGGAGACGATTGGTTGTGTAAACTACAGAGGTGCCGATAGGGACTAATGTCTAAGGAATCAAGGCAAGGCAAGGCAAGACCGTAATTCAATACAAGAATTCAAACACAAATATTGAAAGAGAGAGTGAAAAAAAAAAAATAATCGAGAGGCAAAGATACAAAGAGCGATATGGAGAGAAAGTTTGGGGATTCCCCACTTCCCTGTTCCACACCTCCCTCCCCTCCTTTCACTAGAGAGAGAGAGAGAGAGAAAGAGAGGGAGGGAGAGAAAGAGAGAGAGAATGAGAGAGAGGGCGAGAGAAAGAGAGAGCGGGAGAGAGAAAGAGAGAGCGGGAGAGAGAAAGAGAGAAACAGACAAAAATAACTCTTTGAATACCTCCCTTAACCCTACTTAGTTCCACAACTCCCTGCCTCTTTCACGAGAAAGAAAGGAAGAAGAGGAATTTTCCCTTTTTTTTTTTTTCGGGGGGGGGGGGGTGTCATCGTTTTACTCTAGGAACTAAGAAGCCATTTTCTCTCTCTCACACACACTCTCTCTCTCTCTTTCTCTCTCTCTCTCTCTCTCTTTCTCTCTCCACCCTCCTATTTTTTGTTAACTCTTTCCTTCTCCATGACGAAGATACCGTGACGTTAACTTATACATGTATTCCTATCTTAACACATAAGCTAACAGTGCATCACTCCTGACCTGTCCTGGCTTCACTGCTGACCAAATGCCTGCTCAAACATAGCTGCAAATCACGTAGTTTACAATTACGAAATAACACCAGAAAGTAATGGAAACAGCTTCCTTGTTGCAGCAGTCACCTGCCTGCTTTGGCCTAACTTGGCCTCCATTCCAATTCTTAAAACTAAATATACGCGTCTCTTTCAATTCAGGGTAAATGTCAAGATTTCTCACACGGTACATAACCCGCATTTGTTTAACAGAGCATAATGATGGATTACCTCCCTTTTTTCTGATCTATGGAAGGCATGTAAAACAAAGATTTGTCACGAACTATCAACACTCTAACTGCCAAGACTATCATATATACATATTATGAATCCCTTTCAATTCAGGGTAGATGTCAAAAGATTTCTCACATGGTACATAACTTGCATTTGTTTAGCAGAGCATTATGAGTGAATGTAATCTCTTTTTTTTTTCTGATCTATGGAAGGCATGTAAAATAATGATTTGTCACGAACTATCAACACTTTCACTGCCAAGGCTATTTGATAATCTATTCTGCTATCCCTCATGCATTCAAATTGATCAGTTGTCTGGCACTTCATCCTTTAAGCTATCCAGTGTTACTGTTAGTGTGTTCACAGTGCCAAGATAGACATAGGGGGGGGGGGGGGCCGGGCAGTGGCCCTGTGGTTTGGCATCTGCTCAAGCCGGGATCGACTCACGGATACTGCATCGGCCCCTGGACGAACACCAAAATCGAAACCTGCATTTTTTCAGTGACTCAATGATCCCCTGGCTTCCTCTGGGTAGGGAAAGTCGACGTCTAGCCTTCTTGGATAAGAGCGAATATATTTCAGAAGTCCCGTGTGTAAGGGACGCAGTGGCTCAATGGGTATGGCGTCTGCTCATGGAGCAAAACAGGCCGGGATCGAAACGCGGGTTCTGCATC
>JBCAUA010000002.1:1969702-1980986 GCA_038406235.1 Peronia verruculata | reverse complement strand
TCTCTTCTTGTTTTTGTCTTTCATTCACCACTGTATCTTAAAATAAATTGCTCAAGTGGTACCAGGGAATCGATGACATAACAGGCGTCAATGAAATTACAGTGTCAAGGTCGGAGCGGGAGTGGAGCCGGAGCCAGAGCCGGGTTTTAAGGTCGGAGCCAGAGCCAGCTGAAAAAAAGGCCGGCTCCACATCACTGCAGTTAAGCTTTCCATCCAAAATGATCTGGGAAGGGTTGAGCCACGGATGAGATCAAATTCTTCCCATTTTCCCCCTTTAGGATTCAAACCCATGACACTTTCCCTATGAACTGTTTAACCTGGAGCTCTTAGTGGTCTGTGTGATGGAACATCTTCATCTACATGTCTGAATCATGGGCTTGTGGGAGAGGTCAGGATATATAACAGCAGGGATTCAAGTATAAATATTACAGATCTGAAGACTTCAGATGAATGCAAACAGACTGGAAATGATTTGCAGTACATTATAAGGATCATATCACCCATCTTTTATCTCCCAGTGGAGCACAGTCCATAACAACTCACCTCCAACCAGTGCTATCAGCTGCTTTAAGTTTGATATCATATCGACTTATTAGTGCCATCCTTGTCTCAGTCTTGATCTCATGTCTCCATATTTTCTTTGATAAGCCTTCAGACCATACTTTCCATGGGTTCTATGTTTATGATTCTCCCGACAATGCTGGTATGCAGTTTTCTACATTGTAATGTATATTCTATTTTCTGCTATGATAATTCTCTACCAGCAGATGTTGCTCAAGAAAATGTGTAAATACTGCACTGTTCTATAAACAATAACTTCCAATTTATACATATGAACAACTTATTTAATGCTATAACTTTATATCCACTTTGTGTTAATGATTGAAAGATAAATATCTTGTGTCATATGGGTGGAAATGGACCAGGCAGATAAGCGAAAGAAAGGATATATTATAAGAGCAAATATGTGCATACAACCTACCTTGATACACAGCCACAATTCTGGAGACAGACAGAGTCGCAAACACGAAGGAGAAGACGGCCACCAGCCAGTTGGTCCTCTCTGTGTAGTGAACTTTTTTTGCTCGAGCGGCTGACAATACATGCAGCAATCTCTGAAACCAGGAGAGAGAACAGGACAAATCAGGAACTCTTCCGTCTCTGTTCCACAAATCAACCATTCTTTCATGTTTTCGTGTCACTACGTTACACATATGCCTCACACAAAGGGCAAGTAAGTCAGAAATCACGACGGGAGATTTCAAGCTATGGCCATTTTTAACTATTTTCCAACTAAGATACCAAATTTTTTTTTCTATTTAACCTTTTCTAGCCTGGAAAACAAATTGGGTATCTGAGTTGGAAAATAGTTCTCCACATTGAGACTATTCTTGACACTTTCCTTTTTTTTTTGTGTGTGTCCTTATTCATTCATTCATGTATTTATTTATTTATTTTCAAATAACGTGTATTGAAATTGATCTTATGTTGATTTACAGTTATCAATCTTGGAAATTCTACTGACACAAAATTATAAGAATAAAAGTATTTCTATGGTGCCAATACTGATCACAACAGACAAACTAATTCCATGCGATTGCACTGAAGAAGATCTAGTGTCTAAATATGCCATGTTGAAAAAGACAATTAACAGCAAGTGTCCTGATGAAAATGGACCAGGACTGGGTTGTAAAATCAGACAGACCCAGGTAAAACATCTGTACGGCTCAGGTGAGAAATTTTCCGTGTCACTTACCTGCATTGTGTCCAGCACAGCAGCTGTGGCCATTGCTATAAATGGGTAGATGGGGAAGAGAAACCGTTCTTCCTGCAGAGATAAGAGTGGTTGGTTAGATGAGTGAGACACTTTAGAATAACACTGATCACTGCAATCGTTTGACAACCACCTAAGTCCTTTTGTTTGGGATGTGATGCTGGCTATAATCACCATTATACAAGCATTCCAGTAAATATACAAACACAGTTTGCCACAATCCCTTGGCAAAACTTCAAAATCGGCTGTCACATAAACATTATATGTCGTGTACCCAGAGCAAATGAGTCTCAAGTCGAGCCACGTGAGTTCAAGTCACAGTCGTTGTTTTAACGTTTTCACTATTTTCCGACCATGATACCAAAATATATATATATATTTTTTTCAGATTATAAAAGGTTAAATTGACGTATTGTGAAAAAAAAAATTTAGTATCTTAGTTGGAAAGTAGTTAAAAACGACCAAAAACAGCCATATATCTTCATTGCCCGGGGCAACTTCCGACTCATTTGCCTTGGTCGCAAGACATATAAACTGTGAGCTTCCTTTGTGCTAAATATTTCTGGTCTATTTGCTCACACCAGATAAAAATTGACATGGTTCAATGTAAAATGATCACAATGTCATGCAACATCAACTCTCAAAGTTCACAGTACCAAATAACGAGTCTCTGTCTCTTGAGTACTGATACTGTTGTTGTGACAAAAATTTCCCATCAGCGAATACAACATGGTACCCACAACAACAAAGATTGATTTAAACTCTCAGCAGTCATAAAACCAACTGTTCAAAAGTTCATCAAGATCACTAACAGAGCATGAAATACATCTGGTGGGTGATATTTAAAATCATGCATTCCAACCTTTATCCCTCAAGATGGAAATTAATGTCATCAGTGCTCTATGATAATGATTTGTCTTTTCTAAGCACTTTTGAGACAGTGAAAACAAACTTGCTAATAGCATGAATTAGTTGATGAGTTAAGCCATTATGGTTCTTTAACTGACTTGATTTAAGACTGAATTCCATTGGCACATTTCATTCTTTATAACATTTTCTGACAGTTCCCACGCTCCGAAATGCTATGATACATAAGAGGTATTTTAGCATATGTCTGGCCTATGCAACTGTTGTCAAGGAGTGACAACGATTGTGTAGAATATATGAGACAAAAGGTTATGCTGTATCGCAAAGGACATCTGATCCATGTGTATGCACTCCAATTTGTGACCCAGACTTGTTAACATCACCTTGTGAGGTCTAGTGAAGAAGATCAGAATCCAGATGTACATAGGAGACAGGGACAGCCAAAGTGTGTAACCTGGAGGATAAGACAGAGTGTGATATTTATCAAAAGAAAACAACTTCATAAACGCTGATAAGTTTCTACATAAAGTATATAGTTTGTGTGAAAGAGGACAAAATATGTGGGAGAAAGTCCACTGAAGAAAGTGAAAGTAGAAATGATTAGTATGATTAGTGGAAAATTATTATTAGTAACACGTTTCTATAATCTTATTGCAGGAAAATGTCAATTTGCAGAAAACTCTCTCTGCTCTTCAAGAAAGAAAGACCAAAAAGTTAAAAATTTGACTTTTGGCAACTCTTTTTCTCCTGGATCTTCTCTTAGTGTTGAGTTCAAAACTTACAGGTTCAGGAAATAATAACACATGTGAACATTTTTTTTTTTGGCCCTGTCTGGTTCCAACTTGATATTGTTGCCTTATCTGACTGACAAACAGTTCCATCTAACACAACTCACCTTTATAAGGGGATCTCTTGAGAAACCACCATGCCAGAATCTGTTGATAGGAAAGGAATAAAATAACAAAATCCATCAGTTACCATGTGAGTGAACATGCAAAGTTTTGCCAAACAGATTTGAGAGATATCTCATGGCCACAAGTAAACAACACATCCTGCCACTTCTAGTAAAGCTAGACAATGACTACATTCAAACCTGAAAATGGTCTTTGTTTAGTTCTCAGTATTTTTTTTTCCCCAAAAAATACTATGCGACATATATGCTCATTTAACTGGAGATTTTAACAGATATAAAGACGAGATCAACCAGTCTACTATTTGGACATTCAATCAATTCTAACTCTTGTGAAATTCTGCCTGAGACAGAGAAGTTTCTTCAGACAGATATCAGTGAAATTAATAGTCTTTGTTTTCATCTCAGCTCTCTGTATCTGTTATATCTAGCCATTGATAAAGTGTATGTTTGACAATGAACAAAGTTATTAGATAAGAGTAACACTATTGATAGATATTCATTTGCAACAACTGTTTGCCAGACTACCACTCTGGGGTGAGGCTCCACAAACAATCTAGAAGATGTCATCCTCAATGTTAGCACTACACCATCATCTCTCAAGACGAAGAGATGTCAACGACGATGATGACTGATAGACAAACAAATGAAATTGCTGTTCAGCCACCTTCGGGTACTTTATCTACCACATTCAAATCTCCCAGTCTGGTCAAGACTCAATCCTTAGTTGGCAGGTCCATTACAAGATCTATGATCCATGTGGAGAACCTTCTCCAATAATATCATCATAAGCCGATTAGATCATTTTTAATTATGTAATATGAATGAGGATAATACTGGAGTTGTTTACGTAAGCTATGCAATAATTCATTAGATCCCTATTATACATTCCTATGGTATGTGCATATTTCATGGTGAAAATGACATAAAGTTACTGTTACTTACAAAGAATGGCAGGGAGCCCAGAGCTAGGAGGTAGGCAAAATTGAAGTTCAGAAACCCATTGATCAAATAATAAGACAACGGTTCCACACCTGAAATGACCAAAATAAAGTTCATAACACACCAAAGTTTCTTCCAGTTTTCTTAAGTGATAACTGAATGCTGTTCTCATCTTTCTACCAACTGTGTCAAACAAAAGTAGTTGTATTTTTTTAAAAATGAGAAGAAGAAAAAAAAAAAAATGATAGCAATATCAGTCCTGAGATAATTTGCATAGTTCTCATACCATCGAGTTAAGTCCCCTATAATCCATTGTCACAAATACAAAACAACTCATTAAAGCCAGACATACATAAAATTTGGAGGGGATTGTTTGACAAAAAGATCATTATAAAGAACATATTTTCACTGGTGATCGATATTCTGTCAAATACAAATAATCTCACTGTGGATCACTGATGCTATCACACTCTTACAGAATCTGTCTTAGGTCTCAGAGAGTCAAAGACAGACATATACTGCTAATATTCCTCTAACAGGAGATGTAATGAAATGGAAGAATAGGAATCAAAAATGGAATACTGACTTAGTTTTAATCAACTTAAGTTATTTAAGGAAGAAATATTTTTAAAGGGGTAGTGCAACGTCACCGACAACCTATGCTATTTGTTGTAAAATAATAAACTTCAAGTAGCCAAAACCATGTTACTGGTGTTATTTTTGCGAAAAATCGCTGTTAATATATTTATTTTACAAAATAAGATAGCTTGAGGGTCTGCGCTTCTTTTCGCCACCTCTCTACTCCATTAATGTGTAACATCATAGTCTTCCACGGATCTATGGAGTGTCTATTGTGCTGCGCATACTTATTGTGGCGATAATTTCAAACTGAGATGATAAACCTCAAGTTCAAGTGACATTGTGAGAAATATCACAGAACAACAAGGAGCCCCTAAAAACGCCCAACTATTCTACGACCGACAGTTCTCAGCCAAATACACAATTGTTTACGTACTGAATAGGTCCACTCAAGTCTCCCGCTAGTGTGCCTTCCGGAAGCTGCTGACGTCACCCCCGGTTTACGGTCAAATACAGAGAATCAAGCGGTCCGATCGATCTCGTCTCTATACCTGTTAAATCTCAAATTTAGGAAGCCACCGGCTTCTAATTTGTGTGTCAGTGGATTTACAATAACTGTAGCATTTCATCTGAGGCAAAAACAAAAAGAAACTCGATACCACAAAATGATGTTGCACTACCCCTTTAATACAATCACACAAAAATGCTATACTTGGATAGAACCAAAGAGGCCCACAGCAGAACAAAAACTGGTTGCCTGGTGCCACTAGTATCTCACACATTGATGTGTGACATGTATGTTGTATATAATTTAAATTTCATCCAAGGGCTACTCACTTGTGGAAATGATATCTTTGTGAGAAATGAGATCGTCCAGCTGTTTTGGTCGATATTTCTCTACCCTGGTTGAAAAAAAGTTATACTTAAAAATGGCTGAAAAATCTACTATAATGTGAAATATTATGATAAGCATGGAACATTAGTTTTGTATTGAAGATTGTATTTTTTCATGAGAGAATTCCACTAAGGTGATAAATTTTTATCCTTTGTATGAGTAATAGCTCAGGACCATACCTCTTAAAAAAAAGGCCAGAGATTTTTAACACATGAAACATCTGGAATCTAGACAACAATGATCACAGCCTAGGGTATCTAGGATGTCAAACAATTTTCAATAAAGAACTAAATCTATACAGTGCTCATCGCCTGAGAGCCCCTTCACCAGGAGGTGAAAACATGCTCTTAGACAGATTGACAAGTTATGCAACCCAATTGACCATTGTCCTGTTTGCTATGATTAGCTGATCCAAACCATCAATTAAATGTTTTGTCTATATAATGAGGCCAGTCTTCTCCATACCAGTGTTTGTTTTGTAATAGGAGATCGTTGTGTTCAATCCTATTACTTCTCTTTACCAGACAAAAGAGGGATTGAACAAGTAGTGCAAAGAGGAAAAAAATCACCTCTTTGCTTGAAACACACACTGTGAGAAATTTAAAAAAAAAAAAAAAATATGGTGTAAAGTGAATATGTTCTTCTAATGGTTATAATTTTATCAAATTTTGGGCGATCAGTGTTCAGAATGAAAAGAAGACTTCTTTAGAAGTATAAAGGATATTTTCCCTGTTATGCTGCTTGCTCAACACATCTTTTGTCTCGCAAAGGGAAGTAAAAGTTTGGTCAAAATAATCTCCCCATACACAAATCCCTCTTTTGGAAAGGGCAGATAATCTGTGAAAAGATCTCCCATTAGATCTGGACTCTAGATCTGATCATTCCTGACCTTCCTTGGCGTAAATTCTATCAATAAAGCCCACTGTTAAAATGTCAAATGATTTTGTATGCAACACTATAACAAAAACATGATACTCCTACATTATCCTATACTATTGACAATTTCCCGAATGACATGACTTTAAAATTGGCCTAACCAACCAAAGTAGGAAAACAACTGACCACTCAACAGGCTAAACTTATTCTAAATTCCTCCTTGACTTATCCACAGTCAATCATCAGACGAAGTGGCTACAGAAGTGTAGGAAATGACCTCCGTAGACTCGAGTTAGGCCTATTTAGGTGTAGAATTTTGACCCATAGCCTAGATTTTGACATTACTTAAGAATTGCGGTCCCTATGTTGCCCACTCTCACCTGCTCATCGGACCTTCATGTTAACGTTAAGGTGGACTTGCACTGGTCAAGGGTCCCAGCAGGTTAAGCCAGCGGGGTTGTTCTATTATTCTATTATTTGGTGTTCGTAAAGTGAAAATGATATAGAACAACCCCGCTGGCTTAACCCGTTGGGACCTTCGACCAGCGCAAGTCCACCCTAATGCTAATATGTAGGTTAGACGAGCAGGTGACGGTCCTCCCTAAGAGATTGGTCCACCCTAACTCTAACATGCAGGTCCGACGAGCAGGCGACGGTCCTTCCTAAGGGATTTTTTACACCTCTATAATTCTTTTGAGTCTACGGAGGTGATTTTCTACACTTCCGTAGCCACTTCCCATCAGACTATTAAATATAAAGGAATGGTTGGACTAGTTTACCTGTGGTCTTGTAAAGCAGTCAGACACCAACCACTAGTCCCTTCCTCAATCTCTGTTCCCTCCACCCTTTCCCCATTTTAGTGCACACCTATCACTGTGTGTTTCTCTTAGGTGGACCATCTGTTGTGAAATTACACCATGAGCACAACAAGCATATCCCCGCCTGACACCTGGTTCGACTATGCAGTTTTTTTGTTTGGAAACGATAGGTTATTTCGAGAAATACATTCCATTTTGATCCAGAGGCGGTCTCTTGAGCAGACCCGGGCTGGATTCAATTAGATCTATAGGGACTGCGGGTCCTTAGGAGAAAACCACTGTATTTGATCAAATGATTCTGTCTGCAAATGTGAGACAGATCTATCTAGATCTAGATCTAGCCTAGACTCTTGTCTGCCTGCGTTTGGTGGATTTAGCTGACCATTCAATGGGATGGAGATCAAGACTAGATCGTGATTAGATCTCTATCAGATTAGATAGGGCTCATACTACTCATGGGGCCGGCCAAGTATGCCCTTATTTATTAGACTATTACATAGATCTGATCTAAATCTAGATCTAGATCAAGATCTGGACTAGACTCTAGATTTCTAGATCTAGAGTCTAGATCATAGATCTTAAGCCTTAAGTTAAGGCACGAGGCACGGGTAACATACCATGGTAGATTTGGCGATGGGGTATCTTTGTTCATAATTTTAGCAGCAAAGCTAACTTATGTTGCAAACTTATCACGCAGGCTCAAACCGAAAGTTCCCTCTCTTCTATCATTCAGCCATCAACTGTGTACTTCTGTGTAACCGTGTGTTGACAAAATTTTCCCGGGAAATATTTTGAAAATTCATCCCTTTTAGGAATATCTTCTCATGTAGCAACTGGCATGATTTATGTACAGTACATTTTATTTTGAAATTTGAAGGCTGGAAAATACCCTAATGATTTGTCAAAGAACTGTATGAAGCCAGCAACCCATAAAATGTGCTTAGTTTGTTTATTTTATTTTGTTTCGATATGACTGTGATGTCTGTTGGGCTGCAGAAAATCTATCGGTCTAGGAACTGTGCCAAGTTCACAGTCTCGTGCAAGATCACGTGTGAACGGGAATTCTATGCGATTCCAACATGGCGGAAGAAGGGAAACTGCTACTGCTGAGTAACATAAACAGACGTTCTTTGGGCTTCCTTGTTAGATGTTCTGCCGTCATTATGCTATAGTTTGGTATTGATAAATATGAATGCTTTAAGTTTTAGGCCTTAAGTGGTTCAAAAAATGTCTTCAGATGCCAAGCTCGAGAGTGCTATTCGGGATGCTACAAGAACTTGCACAACCAATCAGTCTATGATCGACTTGACGTCCAAACATCTCGAGGAATTGAGAACACAATGTTCCTCAACAGACAAAATCACACAAAAAGAAATAAAAGATGCAGAGGTGGGTTCTCTTTCACATGTATCTAAAATATATTATATATTATAGGTGTAACATGTTCTTTAGCAGCAGTACATTATTCATTGGACCACAGACCTTCCCATCATAATCATAGACTAGACATGAGCCCAGCCCATTTAGTCAGGACTTAAGATAGATCTGATCTAGGATCTAGATCTAGATCTAGATTTTCTAATGATAAACACTGAGGTTCCTGTAGATCTAATCATGACATGTAGATTATTAACGCTGTGGGATATCTCTCTTCCAAAGAGATATTCTGGATTCTGACCACAGCAAAACTAGATGTAGAGATACTGATAGTAGGCTAGAGTCTAGATTTCTGTTTTACTTTTATGCAATCATTCTGTTGTAACAATGTATTCATGTTCTTTATAAAAAGGATAGTTATTATTGTCACAGTTTTTTTTATTTTATTCTATGCATAGACATATACAGTGAAAATGGTTATGTTTATCTGTGGCAATTTTTGCATCAGAAATGCAGAAAGGAAGGGAAAGTTCCAGTCTGCAATTTTGAGAGAACATTTGCAGAGTCATTAGTATGGGTCAGCTGCCCATCCACAGTACATTTAAGTCTTATCTTTGGCCACAGAAATTCATTGCTAGTAGATACAGGAAGTTTGCATGCAGAATTTCAGCAAGAATAAATAAATATATTTTTATTTAATTTTACTTATGCTGAGTAAATCGCTTTTTGACCGGTTAAGTTACAGTAAAATAGTAGTGGACATGACTTGTACAAGTTGTAGGTCTCAAATGTTGGTTGCTGTTTTTAAAAAATCACCACTGAATTTTATTTCAGTTCTTAAAGTTAGGAATTTGATTTAAGGCTTGGTACGTAGTATCCAGGTGGCAAGTAGATTTTATTTTGCTGAGCTGCCTTTGTGTTTTTGACTCAGATTTAAAGTGGTAAGTTGAGAATTATGGTTACTTTTGTTGACTGAATCACAAAGAATTACATTGGAGAAGGGAAATGCCCATCAGGTTATGAGAGTCGTGTGATATATATTGCTCATCAAATTTTACAAAAAATGAAAAATAATATCTTTAGTTTACAAATTGTAAACACACATGATTATACTTCAGTAGAGTAGGAACTTGATTTGATATGTAGAAAATCTACATCATATCACATCAGTGCCTTATTTTGATATAATGGTCTCCGCTTAAGAACCTGGTTGCAGGAGACAAAAAAAAATTTGGCTCTTAGTCGATACGCAATCTGTCTGACCACAGATTGTCTTCACTACTATGACTAGTTGATGGTTACCATTAGTTGAAGATTTATCCATGCAAATAAGTACAATCTTCTTCCCTGTGTGTTATAATTAAATATACATGTATAGCAATTCCTGGTCTTTTTTTTTTTTTAGTGTATAATTTCATCAATACAGCCCAGCGCTTTATTGCTGTGTGAGTTTCCATATAACAGTATCATTGTTGAGAATATGTAATTTGCTATGCTACCCTGCGGATAATCGCACAAGAGACTCAAGTGTTTACAGACTGACTAAAATAGCAAAACACCTGACTAGCCAGGAGGTTAGCCTACTCCTCTTTATCGACAAAGCCAATCACAGGTGCTGTTCCATGTGTTGTCAAACAAAGAAATGGTTATGGGTTAGTTAACAACATGGCCTAATTATGCCATCATACATCAACCATCACTTCCAGTCCTTTGTCTACCTGTTCTTTCCACCCCTGTCCTCATTTCACTGCACATGTAGCACCGTGCATTTCCCTCAAGTGGACACTGTGATGTGAAATTACACCATAAGCACTCGGATGTCTTGATCCAAGACAGGGGTCTTAGGCGGATATTTTTTATTTGGGAGTACCCATAGCGGGTTCTTAGAGGAGTAAATTATAGAGGAAAAATTCATTTTCACAGCAGAGGCGGGTTCTTAGGCGGACCAGGTTCTTAGGCGGAGATCACTATTAGAAAGCTGCAGTGCAAATGCATTAGGAAATAGTTGCATGGTTAACAGGAAAATTCTTCTTATTTACATCATTGGATCCGAGAAGAAGAGGCAGAAGAGAAAAGTGCTTTGAGTTTTTGAGCCATGTTAGCTTTTTGGGTAGTGTTTTGATTCCACACTAAGAATCATTTGGAAAAAGGAATACATTTCTAAGTCATATTAACTCTAGAGCTGCGACCCAGCCTAAGGGCTACAACGCCCTGCGGCGCGCCTTGCCGGGCTTGTCAATCTGGAT
>JBCAUA010000002.1:1942873-1969602 GCA_038406235.1 Peronia verruculata | reverse complement strand
ATGCAGAACCCGCGTTTCGATCCCGGCCTGTTTTGCTCCATGAGCAGACGCCATACCCATTGAGCCACTGCGTCTCCTATAGCATGACTAACCAAATTGCTCTGTCTTATATACAGAACCAGTTATGAGAGCTGCCCTATGTGCTTGCAGTCTATTTATGGTCTGATATGCTGTCAAAATGTACATCACCCATCTTCCTGTTCTCATCTCACCCTTCCATCCACCTCTTCCTTCTCCATTTTACTGTACACAAGGTGTTATATGTGTTTTTTCTCAAATGGGCATTCTGACATGAAATTATACCATAGGTACCCAGGTTCTCTGATGGATTTTTATTTTGGAGTGGGTTCATAGGCAAGTAACTTATAGCGAAAAAGCTGTTCCACAGTGGGCTTTGTTCTTTGGAAGAGATCACTGTATTAATTATATATATATCTTTATAATACGATATTCCTCACAGGAGTTACAAATGATCAGAAAATCATTTTAATGTGTAAGTCCTGAAGGGAAACACAATTTGATTGATAATTTGTGTGAAAGAATGATTGCTCACATATGGTTGTTGTAGCAGGCTTTCTGCATAAGTCTGAAATTTGGGATTTTTTTTTTTTTTTTTTGCTGCCCCTTCAAGGTGAACTAGAAATATATACTGTGATATCATCGTGAGTCAAACTGACAAATAGAACTGCAGGATAAACTTATCTGTAAAGATTCCATGAAAAACCTAAATTTATGATAATTTGACACTCGCTTTTAGTCTCTGGTGAAAAAAGTACTCAAACTGACTTGAGTGGAATGCTTGTGACACAGTCAATATTTTTATTGTAATTTGCAAATTTAGTTGTGCATATATCTTTTAATTGTCTAGTTATTAGTTCTTAATTTTTACACAGTACAACAAATGCATGTCAAGAGAGGAGAAGTAAAGAATTTTTCTGTTTTAATGAATACAATTTGACAGTCTAGAGAATTATTGAACAGAGAATGGTTGTTCAAGGAAATTAACAAACTGTTATATTCTCTCAGCGATGCATTTGAATCTGTTATTGAATGTCTTCATGTGTGTTGTATGTGTATGAACTATCTATGTCTTTGTGTGAAAACAGTTTGATAGTAGTGATTTCATAGCAACCTTTTCTAAAAGCTATCCTTGCTTCAAATTTCAGAGCAAGTTGATTCGCATGGTAGGGAATCAGCTGGTGGCAAAACAGAAGCTGGAAGTGGATGTTATGCCCGAAGCCCTCAAGGAGTATCCCAAGCTAGAGTTATGGCTTCGGATTGTTGGCATTCCAGAGGATGCTATCAAGGTAACAGTTATCTTGTTATCTAAGAAGAGGGAAGGGGAGTGATGCTCTCCTGCTTAAGGCAAGACTTATTTTATTGTCGTGAAAGCAAGTTGTCTGAAATGTCATGACGTGAAAATTGTTAGATTTTGCCTACTAGATACATACATCTGTATTGTTGATGTCCAATGTAAGCATCAGATTAAACCAAACACAATCTTTCTATGAGCCATGTGAAGAAAATCTGAACATACATGTTTTTAGAGTTGGACATTGATGATATGGTTCCTAAAGTTTTTTTGTTTTTTTTTATTTTCAAAACTTATTAGTATTATTCCTGCCTGTAGGAATAACACTTTTGCGACCAGAAATGAAGATTTTTTTAAAGACTTCTCATTGTATGTTTTTGGAATGATTGTCAGTATTATTCATTGCATGGTGTACAAATGGATTCAGGCGTATTCATGGTGACTTTCAATGATGACATCATCAATAAGAGGATATCATGTGATGCTGTGCAGAACAGTGAGAAATTCTGCTGCCTTAGAAACTTTTAAATTGATTTCATTATGAACAGTATCTGAGAAGAAAGACACTTGTGAGATTTATTAGAAGGCAGGTATTTTTTGAGAATAAAAAGATGCACTTACTCATGGCTTATGAATGTATGTGCATTTATTGGACACTTGTTGATTGGTACGGTGCATAACTGAAAACAGGACTATGTCCAGTGTATTATTGATGTGTGATTATTTTGCAATTGTAAATCCTTGTTCTAGTATCTTGCATTCAGGTAGTGCTAAAATGGAAAAGTGGCATAAAGCTTGGCTGGTAGTCTACCATATGGCCTTGCACTCACAAATTTATTGGGTTTAAAATGTATTTTTTTTTTTTTAAGTGGAAGGCTTGAATAATAAATTGCTTTACACACCTTGAAAGGATTTGAGCCTTAATAGATTTTTTTATTTGTTCTTCACATGTAGTTGGGCATATTGTTTGTTATAATTAATAGATTCTTCTCAAGAGGCCTGCATTGCAGACAGTCTTGAGGCCAGACTTTCAGATATCATATCAGTGGAAATGCTTGACAGCTATTCTCTCCTGCCATATATTCAGTTTGTGAGCGGTGTTATTTCCTAAGGCTAAACAGTAGTGATCCATGCTGTGTTAGTGCAAAGTACAGTATAAACAAGGGAAGTAGGTTCCCAAACTGAGACATTCTGAACAAGTCCATAATTAGTGAACTGTAGTCTTTTACTGTAATTTATATAGAGTGCAATGGAAAAAAAACAATTATGGGGAGCTGGTAACAAATTTGATCAAGTTTGTGCCTTGTCATACTTACAGGCTATGGTAATTTCATTTACTTAATGATGAAACTGCATTTTTACAACTGGTGAATTATTTCTTGTTGTTGTTTGTTGCTTATTTATTCCAGTATTCTTATGTTTATGCCATGAATTGCAGGAAATACTAAACAAGGGTCTAGCTTTCTCTGATCTACTGCACATGGACAAAGATGACTTGACTGCTTTACTGAGACAATTGGATTGTTCCGATTTGGAGATAAGGGTACTGCTCACTGCCTTCAGGAATCTTAAAGCTTGCACAGGTATGTGCAAAGTTTGTTATAAAATTTTTGCTGTATCATTTGGGAAAAAAATGGCATTATAACTTTGACAATTGCTCTTCCCAGTTGAATAGATCTTTTATGTTTTATAGACTTCGAATGACAAAACTTATGGGGACAGTTTTACTCATTCTTTACTCTAATGATTTTTTAATGAAATGGTTCAGTTTTTCTCAGTCCTGTTTTAATAGTTATATTCTGGAATTTGATTAGGGAAAGAATGAATTGATTCACAATACCATCATCTCATAATTGTAAGTTTGGTCATATTTCACATATTTCAGTGTGTTATAGGTTTTAAAATAGGCAAACATTTAATGACCTGTGCTAATATAATAATTACTGTCAGAACTTGTATGAGGTAAAATGTGAGATTCAAATTTTGCTGAATTTTGGTGGAATTTGATATCCTTTGACTATTTCTCATTGTGTATAGAAAAACAACTTCTGGGTCAGGCGATAATAGATCCTGACTGGCATTTCACTGACCTGGCTTGCCTCCAAGCTGCAGCAGTTGCAGCCACAACAGCATCTCGCTCTACCACTAGCAGTCCTGCAGCAGGAAATTCTCCCAAGCATCAGCAGAGAACACCCTCATCCACCTCCTCTGCAGCCTCGATATCCTCTGCTGAGACTTCCTCCAATGCACGGTCAGAGCCAGGCCTGGAGAGAGGGAAGGGGAAGCCCCCACCTCCACTTAACAGTGTGAAGGATGTCCATCCGCCAAGGAGCACACCTTCCTCCCCTGTCCCTTCTCCCCACACACACAATGGCTCTCCACCTCCCCACCGTTCAAAGTCTGTGAGCAGCCCAGCAATGAAATACCACTATACTCCTCCACCCACCAAAGGCTACATGCTGTTAGACCCCAAGTCTATCACGAAGAGCAAAAGTCATGAATCCCAGCTGGCCAACAAGGTTGTGGACATTGATCCAGTGAAGTAAGTTTCTGGCTGACAGGGATTACAAAGGTTACCTATTTTAAATGGACAACCATAACCCTTTCATGTATGCATTAGTCAATGGCTACCTTGGTGTGCATGTTCAACTTCCTGTGCACTGTGGCAGCCCATTGTGTTTAGATTTTAATGACCTCCCGTCAGCTGAAGTTCAATGGTTTTTAGAAACAACCACAGTCAATTTCTTTCTCAAGCAAATATCCCCAGTGGTTACTTTTAAATGAAGGATAAATGATTGACCTACTATAAGTGTCATTGTTATCAACGATCTTTTTCATACTCAATCTGATATTTTAAAAAAGCAGAAATTCAAGGAGAGAGAAAGAGAGAGAGAAAGGTAAAGGAGAGAAAGAAACAAAAATGGATTATATCAAATATTATAGGCTTTTGAAGAGTAAATTAGTAGGAATAAACAACTCTCATGTTTATCGTAATAAGTATCTGGATGGCTATGCTTTCTTACTCAGTGCATTTAATTCACAGCTTGATTGAAAGCTGAACCACATTGATCTGGATCTAGATCAAGACTAGATCGTATCTCAGTTCATGATAGATCTTATGTATACTGTAATGTAAGATTCATTGGCGTTTTGCCCATCATTCAGATCTAGATCTAATCCAATGTCAGTGACTGATTCATAATGATGCGCTGTGTCACTTCCGTAATCTATAGCAAATGAACTAAAAAGCGAGTGAACAAGACAGTGAGAACACAGTGGTGATTGACAGGGCAGAAGAAATCGTCATGTTGTTGATGAAAGCGCAACACAACATGCTGTGTAGCTACCTCAAAAAATGTGCTAACACACTCGGGATATCACGGAAACCTCATTTGATTGGTTACTGAGTTGAAAGGAAAATCAGGAACATCATCCTATTGACCAATGACAGCCTGTCAAAAAAGGGGGTGTTTCCTGTGTTGGTTTCTGTCTGAACGGTAACAGCGCGATGGGTTGAGTCCGTTTTTATCCCTCCAAACCTTAGGCAATGATCTTAGGGGTGTTGATTTCTGTTGGTTTAAACATGAAAGGGATATAGATATTGGTATTTAAAATTTTCTTTTTCACTTGATTCCAGCAGGCAAAAAAAAAAAAAAAGTGGAAAGGAAGACAGAAGAGGAAAAAAATGATCATTGGTTGATAAAGGAAATTTCTCTTTTTACAAAAAGGCATTCTGTTTTATAGTTTTTATTTCTTTTCTTTTATTTATTATTATTATTTTGTTTTTGTAATGAAGTCACATTATGTTAACTACAGTGCATTTTTATTATGAAGAGATGGACCTTTTTCTAAAAACATTAGCTGTAATTGCTTTTCATACTTAGATGAAATGAAACTTGTACACAGATTGAAGACTCAAACTAATATTATGAGACTTTTCTAATATAAAGGAAAATGTGAAAACGAAAGTGATGATGATAATTATCATTGTTATCATTATTATCATTATTTTTCTTTTAATTTGTGTTATTTTGATTTTGCAGAAGTAACAAGAAGAACAAACCATCCAGTATCAACATTAAACTCAGTGGCAGCCATGAAGTGTTGTGTCGGAGGCGGCTGTCCACGGATGGCTCAGAAGCAGGCAGTCGTGGTCCCTCAGGTCACACATCCCCGGTCATCACCTCCCCAATTCGATCCCCGCCTTACAAGCATGAAACGAGTGCTGTGTTGAATGAAGATCACAACAAGTACTCCAGTAAGCATGCACTGGGAGATTTCTTTCTTTTTTTCTTTTTCTACCTCTTCGTTCATCCATACCTGGACCGTTCTTTTTTTTTCTTTTAAGTGGTACTCACACTGATATGATGGGGTTTATATTTTGCAGCAGGTGCAGAAAAATTAAGGACTATATTGTCACTTTTGTGACTAGTTCAAATGTGTGCCTACTACGATAGTGATAGTGTGAGGAAGAGATAATTTGTCTTTGAAAGTTATGATTTGCATGGTTCATGATAACACTTGATTGATTTTTTTTTTTGAAGGGAAAAGAAAGTATTAACAGTAATATACTAATAAGAGATCTGTGTACCTGCAGGAATTAATTTGTATGTCAAGGAGACAAAAAGAAGAAACTGGTTAGAAAGCTGTTTTAAGAATAAAAAATTACAATTATTGTGTGATGAGTGCTAATAAATTTTCTTTTTGTGTGTGTTTGTTCATTTGTTTGTTCGTAGTTTTTTTCCTTCCTCATACTTTGATTTAGCCTTTACTTTCATATAATGGTGTGATACCCTACTATTAGTCTCATCTTGCCTCACTTAAGGATAGAACTAACCTAACATAGCTGTAGACAACCATTCATGCAGCTTCAGACAATGGTTTTTCCAGGAAGCCTCATAAATTTATATATGATAAAATGAGCTTTTCTTTCAAGCGAACTTCACATATTATCTTGCACATTCATTTAATATTAAAGCAGCAAACAGCTGATAGACAAATGGACCCTGATGCCTGGCATCTCAGCTGTTCATCAGTATTCATCCATAAACTAGCATCTGAAAAGCCTCATTTGTTTATTGGTACAAATGGGCGTGAAACTGAAGTTGAGGTTTTTGGTTTATGTTTATAGTTGCACGGGAATAATATCCATGTAAACAATACTTCAAGTCGTTGACAAATTAATCAGTATCGTATGAAATTTTTGTTTCACATCTGCTCTGATAATTAATAATAATATGTGAATATGGTATCACATAGAGGCTCTAGATTTAATCTTGTAACTTCCCCATAAATAATTTTTTTTTTTTTTTTTTAAGGAAAAGAAAATGTAAATGGTACTGTGATTGTGAAGACAAAGTTTATATTCATATTATTATTATTTGAACAAAAAAAACAACAAATTGTTGCTGTGAATGAAAATGGAAGAGAATTACATTAAAGTATCATAATCTAATTGTATCTACAATACAAATACCACGTATAGTTCTAATCTGAATCTCATATTTTGTGTTCTCGACACTATTTTCATGTGATCATACCTGAGCTTGAATGAATGTGCTTCTTATAGTTCATCTTAGTTGATTAAATTTCTCACTTGGCATATAGAAATCGTCAGGAAATGTTATGTTTATAGATTGAGTTTGCTATTAAGAAGGATTAACAGTATGTTTGTTTCTTTTGTTTTGTCCTTTGATTAAATCTAAGGGGAAATGTGCTAAGTGTGCTAATATTGTCTGTTTAGTGAACCCATCAGCTTTATTTTGATTCATTCATCATGAATTCGTAGATGTCAGTATGTGAAAATCATTGATTCTTACAGAATTTCTGTTCACGTTTTTCTGGTCAGATGTAACCCTCGCCCCAACTCTTACTTACAAAAGAGGGTTATTTGTTTCAGGCTCCATAAGTCTGCCAAAGACTTAACATATAGATGGCTCTAGCTATATAAAATAAGTAGTTTCTGGCATCAAGCATGTTTTTACCTGTGTAGCCTTGAAGCAGTCGAGATATTTAAAATGAAATGTACTTGAGGCAGTAAAATGCTGTATCAAACTACAGCCTAATCTTTTGCGAATTGGCTCAGTCTAAATCAATGTTACAATATAATAATTTTTTTCTGTGAGCCCAGCAGCAGTTAGAGTGAAGTCGGTTGGATATTGAAGTTATACAAATAAATCATAATCAGAAATATGAACAGATATGTAGTAATTGTGTAAGATTTGGGTCACTTTTTAGATTTAGCTGGTTAAAATTAAGTTATGAATGACCAGCCTCTATCATTCCAGTGGCTTCCATTGTTTAGGCACCACCTAGTTACCTAGATGCAGTAAATATTATTGAATTTATTTTTCCTTTTGCATTTTGTCATTTTGTGTCCTGTTTTTTGTTTTTTTTTTTGTTTAAGTTGACTATCTCAGCAGTAGTTAGGTATCAGAACTAGAATTTTATATATGTGTCTTATAAGAAAAAGCCAGTACGAGGGCTTTTTCAGTTTCAAAATAATCTGCATTCATATAAATATGGCCTGCAAAAAGTTCATGTGATAATGAGGAGACTCTTATGTTGATATGCCTGGAGCAAATATAGAATTATAGTTAGCAACTAACATTAAAATACGCACTCCATGTTCCTTGTGCTATAGGATTTAGCAATTAACAAAATTTTTTTTGTAAATTCAGAACAATATATCTGTGTTTCTTCTGTCATTTATAGATACACTGACAGTTCCAAGGTCCCCAAAGACCCCTTTGAAGCTCCGTCACAAAATATGCCATAGGTAAGTCAAATTTCATTTCGTCTTCCTGCGATATAAGAAATCATGTTACAATTGTTTTTCTTTTTATTTATGATCCACATCACTTGCTTTCTAATTATTAACAATTGGTTCACTAAACCGAAAACTGGATATGAAGCTAGAATACTATCACTGTCTAAGCTCAAATTTGGAAAGAGAAGTATGTAAATGTTATAAAGTAAGAGAGAAAATATGTCTAGTAATTCTTTGTGCAAATTGTCAATATTGATTTTACTAAGTACGTGTTTGCACACAGTCCTGAATTAATGTTTATTGTTATTCATTTATTATCGCTAATCTATTTTATCTGCCTTGAACGTTACAATATCTCAGATATGAGGGCCACTATGAAATTTTCTGGGTTTGGATAGATGAAACTAAGCTAGATAATTCATGTTTGTACACCTACAAGTGTATCATGTCTCAAGCTTTGACAAACTTTCAGATCTTCTAGATAGGCTATATTAGCGCCAGATGCAATGTTGTAACCTTTCTATAACAACAAATTTATCAGTTTACTGTGCTTCTTACTTCAATGAAGAAAAAAAATTTTAAAAATAAAATAAAAAGGAAAAGAAGAAAGAAGGAAAGAAGAAAGAGCAAAGAATGTCACTTGATATGCAGAGAGGACCTGTTTTAACCATCTACATTGCATTTGTAGCTCTTGTTACTCTTACATTTCAATCTGTCTGTCAGAATTTCATACATTTGCCCTTTGTTTCGGGACACAAATGGATGACATGTACTGATCAAAGAAAGAGTCTGGCCTTCCATTTTCTACAGTTGTCACGCAGGACTATAAGTATATAAGTTAATCTGTCCACAAAATGGACAATAGAAACAATAAGAAATTTACAAAAGGAGAGGGAGAAATATTTGCAGTCAAGATATGCTATTATGGTTGAGCTGCACTGTAGTTGTTAGTTATATCTTTTATTATGTTTCTTTTGTGCACTAAAATTCATGCTCTTTTTTTAGTCTATCTATGCCTTCTAATGTACAACCGAACATCATTCTGTCTGTCACTCCTGTAAATATATCACAGAGCAACTGCATTGAAAATTCATCATGATTCACATGTTTCTTTGTTTTGATGAACTTATAGGCAAAAACGAGTATCATTTACTCTTTTAAATAAAATTTTGTGTAAGAAGATAGGGGGATATTAAGTACTGTTTACCAAGTGGAAGATCCAAATTAGTAAACATCTTAGACAAAAGGTTGAAACAAATACATCAAAGCTCTGTGTTGAAGTAGGAATATACAGAAATAAGGAAAAGCTTTTGTGAATATCATCTCATGCACTGAGGCCATTTTATTAAAACTGTTTGTTCACTTGAGGCATGTTATAGTGGCTTAAGTGTATCGATAATATTGATGAACTAGAAATTTTTTGTCTCTGTAAATTTCATGTTACAAAGCCTGATTTAAAAAAAAAAGAAAGAAAGAAAGAAAAAGAAAGAAAGAAATAAAAGTGAAAAGACTGAGGACCCATTACACCACTATCTTTATAGAATTTGGAAATGAAGCCTGTTCACTTGAGATGCTTTGGTAGGACAGCATTTTGTAGTACTCAGAGGGATGTTATTTAAGCTGCGTCATGTTATTCAATCTACTTTGTGGATGTGATCAGTACATGGAAGACAATTGTTGTTATTCAGGATATAAGTAGAGATATTTTCACTGAAATTTTGATTCACAGCCTCTGGAATATATTACATTCTTCATTCTGTTGGATATTAAAGTATTTGGTCCATAATTTCCTGCAAAATGTGTGATTAAGATATTGAAAAGAAATATTTTTTGCAAGACAAGTGGGCGATATGATCAAGCTGAAATATTTGTTAAGATTTTTTTTGTGTGTGTATGTATATAAATATGTCACATCTTTATATGACTATGACAGACAATCATGTAAAATTTATTCATCAGGTCTTTTTTTCCATTCATTAATGAAATATTTGCTCTGAACACTTGTTGTAACATAATGGGACTAGCATTGTCAAGTCATTGAAGCTTTTTTTTTTTTTTTTAAAGATTTTGTTTGTTTTTTCATTTGTTTTTTTTTGGTGTGTTTTTTGTTTGTTTGTTTTACAATTGAACAAATGAATCTTTCTCTCTCTCTCATACATTCTTTCACTATAAATCTTGTTCAAGAATTTACTTTCCCATTTATTCATCAGACTAAACACATAAGCATCACTGCTAGTGTGAACTTTAACCTTCATCTCTGAGAAACCTTGTGTTTTCTAACTTTCATCTGGCTCATCTGACATGATCATGTTTGTCACGTAATACATCTTTTTCTGGCACACCAGTCTTTGCTAACTTGTATGTGTGTAATTCTAACAGCTTGAGATTCTTGTAGGATCTCCACAGGTTTGCGTGCAGTGGAGAAACTGTCAGACTAGCATTTGTTGATATTCAGTTTGAAACACCTTGAAATATGTGTGTTTTGTTTTTCTTCTTTGTTAGAAACAACATGTATAAAATTAAAATAACACCTGATGAAATATTTCTATAACCAACAATTCTTGCTGCTGACAGGTTTTATTTATTTATTTTTTTTTTTTGAGTACATATCAAGAAGCTGATTAAGTAGGTAAAAAAATCAGACTAGCTAAAAAAATGCACATTTCATATATACAGCTGAGCATCTGTTTAAATATTTTTCTGGCAGAATTATTGCATAAACAGTTGATTTGATTTCAGATGTACTTGCGCTTTTTATTTTGACAAGGTGTAGACACAGCAGAATTTTAATTGTCATATATATTAACCATGAGCTTTATATTGCTTCGTAAGGTTTGCAAACACTTTTACGCTCACCACCTGTGACTGCTGTCACAAGCAGATGATCCTGGGCTACAAATGTAAAGACTGCAAGTAAGCCACAACAGGAGCCAACAACTCTCATCATCAGCTTGTTCATTTTATTATGTCCCCCTGTTTTTCCCCCTCATATTTATAGCTCCTCCCTTTCTTCCACTGCACTTAACACTAACTCTTTGTTGTTGGATATATTGACATCATTATCCACATCAATCTGCAGCATGCTTCAACTAATTCACTTTTATGTAGCGGTTTCTTCTTTTTGCATAGTCTGTTTGAACTTTAAAAGGCTGCTTTACTCTGCTTTGTATGTGTCTTCCATATACTGAAACATTTCTATATCAAAACAGAATTTTACTCATGACTATCAAAGCACAGTTAGAACAAGTGAGGAATGGGAATTAATATTTTAGAGGGAGGGAGGAAGGGTCCTGAGAGTGATTTTTTGAATGCTTGAACGGGGCATATTTTATGCTTCAGATTCACATTCAGCATGTCCAAATTAGAGGGTAAAAGTGGAACAGTTTTTGTTTTGGGTCCAGTTGCCATGGCAACGCTGCCGTATTGGATTTTTGCATTTTGAAAATTAGCTATTTTCAAAAGCCTGAGGCTCCAAGAGTATCAAATGGAATAGTGTGAAACCTTGCGTATGAATAATATAACCCTATGTAAAGAACAAAATGCATTTGTTTTTTGTTTATGTGCCAAATAATATTTTTTATACATTTTTTAAATATGTATATTGATCAATGTAAATTTTTCATTATATTCCATCAGCTATCCACTTTCCTTCAAAATCAGAAGAGGAATTGAGAAGAAGCAATGCATTTTATTAAAACACATGTTTTGGAGGATATATATTCCAAACTTGAAGGCAATAGGGTGAGAAATAAAAAAGCCTTGGCAATAGGGTGAGAAATAAAAAAGCCTTAGGAAAAAAGCGAAGAAATCATATATGTTGAGAAAATCGCAAATGAATTTTCATAATCTCTCCTTACAGTTATTTAGTAGTGCTGTGTTGGTGCCGTTTTGGGGTATAAAGCATATGTTTCTGGCTCCATCTGTTGTTTTTTTTTTTTTTTCTGGTATGAGAAGAGTTCAAAGTATGTAAAAAAAGCAAAATCTTATTTTTGGTATTTGTAGTCCCAAACTTTATTTTCAGGACTCGCACCCCCTGTTAATTGGTCTAGTGGCTAAAGCCTCTTTTTTTAATTATAGTCTGAGGTTACATTTTCAGATATAGATAATCAGATCATTTTGGGTAGAAAAAAAAAAACATCAAGAATCTTCAGTGAACGATTTTTAAGAGGTTTTCATGTTTCTGTTTTGGATTTAATCAGTGATATCATGGGAACAAAATTGGAAGACATTTGTTTCTATATCTATAGACTTATGTAAACACATCAAGACCACATATAATTGATTGTTTTGTTAAGTCCACTACAAGATAAAAGCAGAGATTTCCTCCTTGTTTTTTGAAAACATAAGATTTGGGTAGAAAACAAGATAAACAATTTATCAGAAGAGCAAACAAATTAGTTTGCGAAGGATGATTTTTTATCTTTTGTAGATAGTATTCTTATTTAACAACCAGTGAACATATATAGGTGTGTCTTGAGACATGTTTTATCTCTGTCATTTCATATATTTCATTCATTTTCCTCATATCATCTGGGATAGTTCCATATAACAGTAACTGTGGTATATTTGTAATTTGCAATCAGAGTGTGCTCAATTGAAAGTGTTATTTGTGTATAACCAGTCATGGAAACAAGGGTAAAACTAATTTGGAACTTAATAGCATATAGCTTTCATGGAGCAAGTTACCATATAAAGATATAAATGCAAGGCAAAGCAATCCTGAAATTAATTTGAAGCTGGTGATGAAATTAAGTCCTTGCAGTCTTGTAAAATTTAAATGGAAATGTCATCTTTGAAACTTCAATGCCTAAGATAGCCTACTATCCTCTTGACATTAGTAAAAACAAATCGGCATTGTCTTGTTTTACCAATAATAAGTAAAGCTTGTTTCTTATGCCAAATTGAGATTGATCTGTTATGAGGTACTGCCCAGATGTAACTGTATCTTAGGCTTGACTGATGTTGCAAGGTGTTGGAACGTTATCTGGATAGCTTGTGTTTGTATCTAGATCAGTGCATTGATGGACAACATCAACCTATGTTCTTACCTTGTATTGGAACTTGTCAGCTGGCTCAGCATATGAGAATTTCAGTCACTGTGGCCAAAAAATGTCTAGCGAAATTGGAGGTGGCCCCAGTTGAATATAAAGACACAATCATCCAAGTGGGAGAGTCATATTTAACAGGAAAAATGCATTTTCACTAGGGAGTTCATTTGCCATGGCAAATTTAACAAAAATGTACTGAGTTTGACATTCTGACAGCCCAGTGAATTGCTTTGCACACAGATAATTATTTATGTCAAGTATGGACGTTTTATGTCAGATCATAACATGCCTTCCTATCTCTGTGTCCCCCTATGAAGAATTTCCCCATATGTAAATCCCCTTTAAGACAGTTTGATATATCTGCACTGATATGCTGGGCCTTCTGTGTTCCATATTTATCTCCTTACTGACTGCAGCAAGCAGAGCCATGCTAAACGGATGGGCCTTGAAATTCCCAACGTCCCATGGCTTTGTTTTGTAGCAGCTTATATACTGACTTGTTAACTACTAACCCAGGCCTCCAAAATTCTTGGATTGAAAATCTGTGCAGATGATCCAGCAGCAAACCACCTCAACCACCCAAAAAACAGTATAGCCATAATGGACCCTTGCCTGTTCTTTTATTCTATGAATGGGCTTTCTTATTCCTCCTCTCTTTCTCAAGCCACATTGTACCCTTTTGTGGCTGCACGCTTTCTTGTTGGATATCGTATATCAGGACCATTTCTCTTTTCTTTCATCACTCCACATCCACACCCTTGGTCCCTTCATATAGACTGACATCTTCCATGTTTGTGCTTGCCCCCTGTGATGTGTGTATGACGTTTGCCATTCGTGGAAAAGCCTGCAAAGCTTGCAAGTAAGTACCAAAGTGTAGACCAGAGACGAGAATAGACAGTTCTCTGATTCAAGCTATCATGCTTTTGGAAATAAACTAATGAGATTTTGAATCCAGCTGTCAGTGCTATGTCAGAGATGAACCAATGACTCCTGTGCTTTAATTGCCGGCATGTCTTGCTATTTAAAATGAATTCTGATCAAAGTTTGTTCTGATGATGGATTGCTCCAGCAATGAATTAAAATGTCATCTGAACAAAAATTAGATATCCCAGCAGATGAGCAGATTTACATCATCTCCTGTAATATGTATTTCATGTGAATATGGTTGCAGAATCAGTTAAAGAGTGTCAAGCATTATATGAAATAGTAGAAAAATTGAGATTTTCCAGTATGAGAAAGTATAACTGAAGTAAATGCGAAAGCTTGTGTGAATGATGGTATAATAGTATTTAAAGGATGGGCTTTGCATTTCCCACATATTTTGATAAGTATTTGAATGTCGTGTGTTTATCATCATTTAGCTCATATTTGTTCCTAGAGTTTTATTTGATTTTGGTAGACTGCTTTTTTGTGGTTACTGTTCAGTCTTTAGACTCTCAAAGAGTAAAGATTTACAAAGACAATAGGAATAGTTGAGGGGCAATGCTGAGAACTGGCTTAGTTTGATGAGAACGTTTTTCCATAAAGCATGGTGTACAACAGTTATAGACCATTGGTTTTTTGATACGTTAGATTGGTATGAAATTGATATACATAAGATTTAATGTGCAGTATGTCTAATTGCAATCACAATAGATTTATAGAGTATATGCAAGTGCCCAGCCACAGATGTTCCAGAATGTTTTAGAATTGGAGAGGGAAAAGAAGCAGGGATACATTGAGAGTCTCACGTCAATTAGTTGTTGTACAGGTTGGGCCAGGATTTATGACTCACTGTCTGGTTATATTTCTTAATATGTTAATAATTGCACTAAGGTAATATTAACCATATTAGAAAATAAAACCATGAATTTGAACAATGCAATAGCAATAAAAGAAACATGTTAGGAAATAGAATATTATAATACAGTGGTCACCGCCTAAGAACCTGGTCGTCGGGAGACAAAAAAAAGCGGGCTTTTAGGCGGACGGGCTCTTAGGAGAATTGAAAAGTTACGCAACCCATCTGACCACAGATTGTCTTCACTACTATAATTAGTTGATCCCTATCGTTAGTTACAGATTTATCTATGCGAATAAGTACAACCTTCTTCCCTGTGTATGTTATAATTAAATGTAGCAATTCCTGATCTGTTTAACGTATAGTTAAATCAGTAGTGCTCAGCGCTTAAATGCTGTGTGAGTTTTCACATAACGGTATCATTGTTGAAAACATGATATTGCTATGCCATCCCGTGGATAATCGCACGAGTGATTCAAGTGTTTACAGACCGACCGAAGTAGCAAAACAGCTGACCAGTCAGGAGGCTAAACTTACACCTCCCTATCCACAAAGCCAATCAAGTGCTCTCCCACGTGTTGTCAAACAAAGAAATGGTTACGGGTTAGTCAACAACGTGGCCTGATTATGCAGTCATACATCAACCATCACTTCCATTCCTTTGTCTACCTGTTCCCTCCACCCCCGTCCCCATTTTACTGCACATCTGGTACTGTGGGTTTCTTTCAAGTGGACAGTATGATGTGGAATTATACCATAAGTACTCAGGTATCTTGGTCTGACACCAGGCTCTTAGACGGATTTTTCTGTTTGGGAGCGCCCACAGCGGGTTTTTAGAGGGGTAAATTATAGAAGAAAAATGCCGTTTCCCAGGAGTAGCGGGTTCTTAGGCGGACTGGGCTCTTAAGCGGAGGGTTCTTAGGTGGAGACCACTGTACTAATAAAACCTGTACATGACATGTATTTCCCTTTCTCCTAACCCCAACTGCTGCATGTAAAAAAATTGACATCAAACTCTTTTACTCAGTTGCTTCACAAAATATACAACCTATATCCATACATACAAGTGCTTTCTGAGAATCCAGATTTAAATGCATAATTCTGTACATGTATATGCATATTGTATATTCAGATATTTATGCTACTCTGGTGGCTGACCTGCTCTATGAAATCCAGACACCTAAATTATGTTTACCGATTTTGGAAATCTCGACCTCTGGACTGCCCATTTGCTGGCCCCTACAAATTCTGCATAAAACCCAGATCATTATCCAATATCTATATCATCCTGTTATCCAAATCTCTGAAAAACAAGTTGCAACCCACCAAATACATGTACATATATCAGGGATGTCAATATCTCTACATGAAAAAGTAGGAAAAGTTCCTGGTATATTCTTTAGCAAAATATAAAACTGAAGTACAAGTACATTAATGGTAAATAATACCAGATTTGGGGCCAAAAGAGAAATAACTGACAGCCAAAAAGTAGGAAATCCTACTAAAGTAGGAAATTTGACATCCCTCATATATACCTGGTCTAAGTAAGCAGATTAACTACATGTATATTATTATACAAACAAGCTCATCCTATTGTTTTTGTGTTGCCCTTTACATCTTTAAAATATAATACAGAATTCTGTTGGCCTACCATATCCTCTGCTTGTAGCTGATAAACCCTGGGCAATGTAAAGGGGAGGGACAAAAACTGGGTTTTGCGATAAAAGTTCACAAACACACCTATCTTTATTTTTTATCTTGGAGTTGTTATCTGGAATGTCAGATGACTACTTTATCACTGAAATGTCAGAAAGGATTTTTTTGTTTGATTTTTCACTAGCCCAGTCACTTACCAGGCACAAGGACTGTTAGACACACATTGCAAAGAAAAGTAAATGACCAAATTTGACTTTTCCTCTTGCACAGTACTCGGCAGACATAAAATCAAATATCTGGCTAATTCAAAAGTAGACCGAGCAATAAATTAACCTTGCAGCACTATTCAAAGTTGGGTAATATTAAAGCAATTGAAATTTTTGATGATGGCCATTATTTTAAAAAATCATTTTCAAAAACCCAACAAAAACACCATCCTCGATATAAAGTATCAAAATGAAATATAGCTGGCTGTCACAAATATAAATGGAGATGAAGTATGCCAAATTTCATTACTGTAGGTGCACTAACAAGAACAATTTTAAGAAAACAGTATCATTTGCCAGAAAAGCAGTACGCTTTAAAAAACAGCATAAAAATTTTTAAGGTGTTAGAGTACTTTCAGACAATATTTTGGCCATCTACAGGTGTTTTTCCAAGATAAACAGTATATTCTTCAACTGCGTAATGATTTTAGCATGTTACTAGAATAAAATAGAAACATGATATGTTTTACACAAATTGGTGATTTTCTCCCTTCAGAATTTATCAGGAGAAACATTTCCAGTATAAAAATGCCACAGTGATTTTGTTTTCCTAGTTTGTCCGACAACAACTGAATATATCAAACATAAGTAGCTCAACAGATGAAAAACTATGCCCATGTATCAGGGCACACAATATATAACCCTAAGAACAGTCAAACCATAAATATGAAAATAACTTATTCACAAAATGCTGCTTACTCTCCTATTTTCACATGTGCCATGCATCTAGCCCATCCTTTCATTCTTAACATAACCATGCTTAACTCCAACAGCTGTACAGATCCAGTAACAGAGACATGAAATCTGAGCTATTATACATATAATACATGTACATAAGGTCTCTTACATGCATACTAAACCTCCTCTTTCAGATTTCACTGTTGTATATCTTCGCAAAGAATAGTCTGTCTTACAACATGCAAAAGTTTCTCAAAACATCAGTTTACATACCTCTTACATATATATATCTTGCATACACAAATCACGCCCCTTTTATTCTCCAATATTAACATATATCCATTACTTTTCTTTAAAAAAATTATAAGCCCTATCTCTGACGTTTGAAAGCAAATTTGTACTGTGCTGCTGAATCTTTGGTCTCTTGTTGCATGCACTTTCTCTTCCGGGATTTGTCCTGTGAGAGATAATAGCTTGAATCAGACATGAATGTAAAAATTACATTAGCTGCAAAACAAATAAATCACCTTTTATTTCAATCTTATCACTTATCAACCACGTATTCAAACCATGCACTTCTTCCAATTGTTTCATGATGGCTATTTTCAAGCCCAAATCAAAGAGGTAACAGCTTGTGACTGAAATTTATTTCTTCTGGTTAGAATAGTTTAAATTAGAATAGTTTAATTGTTTTCCAAAGCAAACAAAGCTGTCTTTCAAATACTGGCCAGAATCAATAATCACTTCAGTATTTCACAGACCTAAATTTTATTTGTGATGGAAGTAACTTAGAATTTTTTCTTTTTACTTCATGTAAGACTGCAACTGTTTTGTTTTTTTCGTATGTTAAAACTCTTATTCTCAACAGAGTCCTGTGAGCTTCTCAGTTCTTAGATACAATGTCCTGCTTCTTTTGAGGGGCGTATATGACAAATACTGATAAGTGTTTCTGTTCCAATATGTCCAAAGACAATTCTGCTGTCAACGGTGACCGCAGCTCTTACCATGCTGTGCACCTTTGCCTCAAGCTTGTCTGCAATAATCTTCAGCTCACGGGCTCGATCTATCCGTCGGCCAAGTTCTTTATATGCAGCATCTTTGGACTCCATCACTTCCTGTAAATGAAAATGGGACATTTATGATTATTCTAATGTTTTCAAATTACGCTAGCTAAACAATTTCACTACAGACTGGACAAAAGTATCAGCAATATATATAATACCTATTTAAAATTCCCCACAAGTACATGGAACATGCGATCATGAAAAAAACAAATTATTATACCACCCATACATTTCATAATCAATACAGGAGAGAACACCTTACAGAAACCCACAAAATCAACGTCAAGTTGAATTTAAAAATAACAAGAAGAAAAAATATATATACTTTAAGACCAAGGGGACTGAATCATACAAAGTTGGATGAAAATGTTGTTAGTCACAGTGTACCTTCAAAACAAATTTGTTTTCATCGCTAACACTAGACTTCCTACACATTTTCCTACCTCCATCTGTTCTGGATCTAGCGAGAGCTGTTCACGTTTTAAAGTTTCCAATCTGGGTCTGTTGAATGCTCTGTCCAAAAATGCAGGATGGGTATCAAAGAACTTGGCTGCATCAAAATCTTTGGCTGGTGGAAGATGAACAAGAATCTTTGTTACTACATTTTACAGCAATGCCTTTTCAGAGGTTTGAGAAAAAATTCAGAATAAAAAATAATACAGGACCTAAATCAAATATGTCCAGCTCAAACTATTTCACTACTGACCTTGCTTTATTCATTAACAAAAGAGTTAAGCAATTCTCACCTTCTTTTTCTGAATCCACAAAAATCACATGAGAATTTTTCTTCTCTGAACTGTCAATCATATGTAGAGTTTTCTTCAGCCTGTCAATTTTCTGAGGACAAATGATAGTAACATGAATTTCTTTATAATTAGCACACTTTAAGTCAGTTGACAATACAGCTGCAAGAATCATCCAGGCCACATTCATTTCATATCAAATGTCTCACTCACACTGTAAATTGCATACATGTTTATCCTACAATTTAATGGACCTCAAAACCAAAATTCTTTTTCAGCTTTTTAAAAGAAATACAAGCATTTTTGCTTGCTTGTGGTTGTAAAGATTAGTTGTGTGGAATGTAAAGTATCTTTATCCAAAATTATCAAAATATGAAATCTTGATTACAGTATTTAAGGAGAGTAAATGTTCAATTTATTTTATAAATTACCTATTAGCTGCAGTTTACCCTTGAAGACAGCTGTTAAACTTCAGTTTCAAACATTAAGCTCCTTTAAAAAATAATTTCTGGCTGTTTGTAAATGTAAATGAGTATCTCACATAGGCACTCTATCAGAGTGTTTGATCAAAATTCAGAGATAATCTTCCCTTTATTGTCTATGACTCAATTTCTCATCTGACATATGACACACTGTGTCAATGTAAAGTGTTTAGCATGCAGTGAAAAAAAAAAAAAACAAAGGAAAAAAACAGACATTTATAATCTATCCATGAGTGTAAACAGTTATACCTCTTGTGTCTAGTACATTTCCTTAAAGATAAATAAAGTTTTTGTATTCGTACTTGTAGTTATACCGACTGTTTATTATTACTGACAAAAAAACACCTTGTATTGGCCATTGGAATGATGAACATATGATTATGAAACTCAATGAAAACTCTTTTGACAATTCTGAGAAGTGGTAAATACACTTATTATAAACTTAACACAAAATACATTTGTTTTCAAAGTTCATTTCAGAAATTAAAAAAAAACTTCTCTCTACAATAAATAGCAAAAACAATTATGACAACAAAATAAATATATTATATCAAAACCTTAATGAATACAATTTTTCACTAGGCGACTAGTCCCATGTGACTTGTTTCAATTTTTACCCTTACAATTATTGACATATTGTTACTATTCTGATAAAATCTCCTAACTTCAAAATTATAGCATTTTCATTGGTCCAGCCTATGCTGTAATACATAAAGCAATACATATGCTAATGGAACAACAACGTTGAACAATTACTTTACAGTCTCCTTTTTCTTAAATAACACAAAATCTCATAATAATGAAATACCAGTTTTTTGTGTCTCCAGAAAAATTAGATGAAGGAACTTATGAGGTTTATCAGACAAGCAATGAATACTCAATTCCAGTTCATTTATCATAGAAAAAAAAAAGGAGGTATTAACATCATGTATATCATTGGATGAGTGGACAAAACGAACCAATTTTTCAATTTCTATGCTTTAATACTTTTTCACTGATCACATCTACTTGACAAAATTATGAAACTGAGATACAAGAAAGAGGAACTAAAACACCAGAAAAGAGTAAGTATTAACAGTTGCTAGACTGGGAAAAAGAAATTGGAAATGACAAAATTTTTTTTAAGAAAATGAACTTTGTTTAAAAAATAAACAAAAATACAGTGCAGGCTACTGAGAAAACAGTGCTTTATCAAATCATTAGTTAAGATACACCTTACTGCCAGTTCATATTTTCTTTCTCAGCTTCTAAGATTTCCAAAGACTTAAGGAATTGAGGGAACTCTCAGTGAGAGACCAATTATCTATATTTAATCAAGTCATTTTAGATTTATCAAACATCAAATTTAAGGACAAAAAAGAGGGAGAAAAGGATATTTGATTTGTCATGTCTTTTACAAACCTTCAGTTCCTTAGATAATCTGTACAGTACATATCGTCGGTCTTGAGTGGCCATCAATTTTTTCTGTTCCTCTGTAACAACTGGTTCTGCTGATTTACGTAGTTTATGCTCTCCATTCTATTTTGAATACAAGGACATTGCATTTAAAATCAAAGTAACTGATAGATAATAGAGGCCACTACAGATATAACAAAAATCACTTGGGATTTCTTTTAAAATTCAAGCTGAGTATGAACTGCAGCACATCAAAGAAAATTGAAGAGCTCTGTCATTATCAATCCTAGGTACTGCTATTTTTTTTTTTTTTTCTGTGATGATTGCCTGTCCTTAAACTTTCTGCACTGAATTTTTATTGCAGGATATTCTCCACCTTCAATTTCATCCTGTTTTGAATGATGGATCTTGGTCTGACCATACCTTCTCATGTAGAAAAAAATTCAACAACTATAAACATACACTTCAATATATGACATGAAAGAACATTGACGAATATAAAGTACACAGAATATAAAGTACAAATATCAGTATGCTTTGTATTCCTGAACATCAGAGGGACGGTCCTCTTAGCTTCTGTAATAACCAGGCTGTCATATGTAGTTTATTTTCGATATAAGTTTTAAATATAAGAAATAATAAAATTTACAGACTTCGTTTATCAAACAAGGAAACACTGAATGTAAAAGTAGTGTAGTTCTGCAACTTTTGTTGCATCAGAGCATTACTATATTAAGAATTACCCATTTCATGGTTCTTGTCATGTTAAAGTAGAATTCATCAGGATTGCGATCTTCAGCTTTCCTTTTCAGTTTTTTCAGTGTCTCCTCTTTTTTGTGGAAATCCCTGAAAAAGCAGATGAGTTTACAAAGAAATCATTAAATCTTTTTCAAGCTGTAACTATCAGCAGTTACCAAGTGTCACCAATAAACAATCTGTGGTGTTAGGGGAAATTTAAAGACTTTTCATTAAACCTTTATGGGTGTTATAAATCAGTGTCCTTCTGATTTCCCATAACAAACCAGCTTTCACTCGCTGTGACATGTTCAGTCTCAATGAACTCATTACTAGCCCTACATCTTAACTAGATTTATTGATCTAGTCAATTTCAAGTGTCACACTTTTAAATCTTTATTGTTTTCAGGATGAAACTGACGAAAGCCTCTTAGTTTTTCTATACTACTAATTAGGATGATTAAATGCCCCAGTTGTGTATGATTGAAAAGCCAGAGACTAGTCCAACCTCAGATGCAGTGGCTAAAAACAGTGATGATATCATTAACAGTCTTGAAAATGCAAATAAAATGTCACATCCCCCAGTTTCGTCATCCTTGATTGGGACAATGGGGGCAGGGTGAGGTGTGAAATGGAGGAGGCTAGGTGCATGATTTCTACACACTTGCACCACAGGCCTTGCCTTTATCATTGTGTCACACTACTTGGCAGAACAACACATTTATGGATACCTGACATTTCTTTATCTATAGAAACTGACCCAGTAACTGAGCATGATCTGGGTTACCCCTTAATAAAAAAGAAAAGTGTGATCATGTAAGTCAAAGCCTTTCGCTGTAATGATAGATTTTGCGTCAGCCTATAGTTTTATTTCATATTAAGAATAACAAATTACATAGCAAAATGACCATTCCAAAAAGATTAATTTGTAATGAAGCAAGTTTCATTTTAAGGATTTTCTTTATAACCGTTTTAGAGTGTACTTCAGTTCATTTTGTTGTGGCCATCCCAATCAACCAACATTAGAGACAAACAAAAAGTTACTATTTTGAGCCAATACATGATTCAGGATTTTTTACAATTTTTATAGTAGGCCTAATCATTCAATCTGTTTCTCATTTTCATTTTTTCTCTCCAACAGTGTCTTAGACTGTCGGATACAAAACAAAACAAATAATATCAGCTGCAAGAGTGATTCATCTGTAATGAAATTTGCCTCTCTAAAATCACACAAATTGACTTACTTAGCTCTTTCTCTATAATCTTTCTTTCGCTCCAACATTCCCAGGTGGGACCTATCTTCAGGCTGAAAAATAAGCAATGTGTGTATGAGGAAACAACATAAATAATATTATCACAATGGATGCTTGCCTTGCCTTCCTGTGACTGGAAAGCCAAAATATCTAGTGTTGCATGCTTTGATGGGTGGTTAGCTAAGAGGTATCCGCATCGGGTGTTCTGGTGTTGGATCAAGCCATTGCTAATGCTACATGGACTAGGTCCGCTTAGTGTTACTTTGCTATCCAGACCCAGGTCTGTTTAGCCTTAGAGGTGTTACGGTTTTACTACTATACTAGGAATCCTAGTGGGATCAGTTTTTGAGGCAGAGAAAAAAGACCAAATATCGACAAAAGCATAGGGTTTTCAGTTTGCATTGGGAGGGTGCATCACTGAGAGGTTTCAGTCCGACTGAGCCGATATATTGAGCTACTAAAGCCTCCGCGTGAATGATTTAGATCCAAAGCTACCGAAAGTATGGTAATCATCCTAATGTTTAGGGCCTTGACTACTGAATTACTTTTGAAAATGTATTTGAATTACACAGAAAAGACTCTTGAAGAATTAGAAAATGCTTAGAATTTTGGCCTAATCTTTGTTGCAAATTGATGCTTTGTGCAACATCTCCCAGGCTAGCCTAGAAACTAAAACAACAGAAGTCACACATGTGCATTCACACACAGGACCCTAACATAACTTTAAACACTACTAATCCCAAGTGTTTCGAATCCAGCATATGATGAAAATGTGGCACCCAAATCCATTAGAGATTAGTTATCTGTGTGACTGGATGCTTACCAAGGGGCATTTCTAAAAACAGCTCCAGGTCTGTATAACAACAAAAAATCTATGGGGACCCGGGTCTGTATAGCCATTTCAGTTGATACTGGATGTAATGACGAACCAACAGTGTTCTTACCATGTCTCTGATCACCTAGATCTAGTTTCTGACCATGTCTCATCTGTTTTTGTTATCTAGATCTATCGTATGTGCTGTGAAATCTGCGCCCCCGTTCTTCCCACACCTAGGGGAATCCCCTTCTGATCTCGTGAGAGTGAATAATATCTAATTTGAAAACAGGAATGGGATTTAGGGAGATTTAGGGTGAGTTGAGTAGCCAAAATTATAAATAGAGGCGCAGATTTCGCAGCACATAGTAATAGTATAGATATAATAGATCTAGAGATTCTATCTAGCTCTTTTTTGACAGCCACATTTCACAGGTAACAAGCTTTTTCCTGAGAGCTATTGTCAAAAACTAGATCTAGATCTAGATCTAAGTAACCTGAGCGTTGGTAGACTAGATCTAGATATCTAGTCTAGAAGTAGAACTAAGTTCTCATGCCGGCCGAAAATGTCTGAAATCTAGGCCTAAAATACGACAAATCTTACCTGGGGACGTTCTCTGTGAACTTTCTGCGTTTTATTTTTCTTCCAAGTCGACATTGTGAATAGTGTCACCGGTCTTGCGGGACAGCTAGATCTAGATCTAATTAGGTGCAGCTCGCTGCCTCGTTGGCGAATGATAGGGACAATAGGGTTGGTAAAACCGGAAGTGTAAAGTTGTCCTACCAATTCGTGCCTCCAAAATATAAGATTCCATATCAATATGACACCGTCAAGATTGGACAAACGTTTGTAGTATCTAGATCTACTTCTGACGAAGAGTTAGATGAAAATATAGGTTCTGTAAGCAATTCGTCTTGGAGAAGAAGTGGCAGGGGGTTACCTTTAGCAACACACTTTAAATAAATCATCTTCCAGAAAAGTTATACGTATCATCATAAAACGGGGGCAGAAGTGATAGAAAAACGAAATTTTGGAAAATACACTGCTTTTACCACACTCCTGTCACATAATAATACTTACCTAGTTGGAGCAGACTTGCCACTGCATTTTTTATTTTATTTTTATTTCTCACTCTCTTTCACCTTCTCTTCTCTTCCAAATCCTCCTCTCCCCTCCCTTCCCCCTGGCTCTCTCTCTCTCTCTTTCTCTCTCTCTCTTTCTCTCTCTCTCTCTTTCTCTCTCTCATAATATTCTTCCTATAAAAACCTCTGATGTGATTCAGCTGCTTTTGAATAAGTAGACGGTGCTTATGCTCCAAGTGGGCGAACAAAAAAGAGGTCTGAACTCACTTACTGGAATTGAACAGTTAAACATTTACCCAAAGAAGAGCGTTTTGCAATATGATACTCTATAGGTTGCTTAAATTTTGACGAAAATAAAGGTGTATTTCCAACTATTATTCATTTTTAACTATACAGACATAGTTTGCGTTAACTGCTTTATCAAACTCAATGGTTGGTACTTACAGTTATTTACATATACAGTATTTATATATTAGATTTATTATATTTGCTAAAAAACGCCCACAGTCATATTTATATTCAATGTTTAGTTCGAAACTTTACCAGGTCACTGTCAAATTTGTTTGTTTTATTTTATTTTATATACTTCGTATGTGATGGAAATAAATCTATATGGGTAGGCTTATTGAAAAACATTCATATTTCATGGTATGCATCTCTCATTTAATGAACAAACTAGGGGGTGGGGGGAGCTCAGTTACTGATCGGGTGATCCCATGACCGATATACCTTTTAATTCCCTCCCATAAAACAAGCTAATAAGCTTATACAGGTGCACGAAATAGGCTAATAAGCTTACATAAATCAAGCCAAAACATAAAAACAAGCCAATATATATAACAACAGCACTGTGCGCTGTCAAAGTTAGTTATGTTACAGTCAAATTTTTTTGAAAGTTCATGTCTCGATCCTCGCAAGCCTAAAATTCTGTTAATGCCAAATTCATGAAAAGCGAACTAAGGCAATATTCACCCATCAGGATCGAGTCAATCTTCATAGAAAGTGTCTTAATCCATACAACCACAATTTGCCGAAAACAGTTGCAATGGTGCATACAACAATTTTAAGAGTCATTGTGGACTATGAACAAAATAATAACAATAATAATACATGTAATAATAATAATAATAATAATGGTATCGTAATTTCAAGTGGATTAAATGATGCTCGAGAATACTTGAAAACAAATCAACAAGTAATTCAGGTCTCTTTGGCGTATAATATAGGCCTATATGGCACTCGTACACACAACTCCGCACCTCTGCTGGACAGATATTTCTTTAAAAAAGTTCATGGGAATTCATGTGGAATTACAAGATACAATGAGGTCTCATTATGCACAATGTCGAACTAAGTTTACTATGCCCAAAACAAGACGCTCCGACAATTTTTCAGGTTTGGATTTGGAGTTCTACAGCAACATTTGAACATTTTATCTAAGGCATTTCAACAATATGGACAGGTAAAAGTAAATTACCGTAATGACAATGGTATACCCAGTTCCCTAAAATTTCAAGGCAGTGGCTATACTCTGGTCCCGGACTGACACTAAAGTATACCAAATAATAAAACAATCTTTAGAGAGTTTATATTTCTTTTGAGCAGCATTTTGTCCGTGTATAAGAAATGAAGAGAGAATTCTCTTGCTAAA
>JBCAUA010000002.1:1891480-1925040 GCA_038406235.1 Peronia verruculata | reverse complement strand
TAAAAAAATAAATGAAAATAACTGTGTAAATTCAATCAAAATAAAGAGTAGCCTATAACACAGTTGGGTATCAGTTGTCCACGTGTGTAATTTTTAAAAATGTTATATGCCTGCCGATTCCGACTTTATTGGACTATAAGATATAAGTGCCACACCCCCTGATCGCTATTATTATATAGTTTCTTCAAAATACGTATGTACAGAAAGTTTGATTTTTGTCATATGTAATGGAAAAGAGTGGTTGTGTGCCAATTTTGAGTTTGGTGTTAAAGTGAAAACAATTTTCTGAATATTTATTATCATCACATTAAGGAACCAAACTGTAATGTGCTACTTAAAAAAGACATATAACATAGGAGGAACATAAATACATTAAGCGAACAGATGTGAATGTCAATGCGTGAAATTTGTTGCTGTCATAGATATTTTTTGTTCATTTTCATATTTCTATAGAAGAGGAAGATCTCGACTTTGGTGAGCAAGATGAGGATCCAAACTCGGGCAGATTTGTGCGCTATCAATTCACACCACAGTTTTTAAAGCTGAGAACCGTGGGTGCAACGTAAGTAGCAGTTCATTGTTATTTTTCTGTGATTATATTGTTGTTGGCAGCATTGTAACACAGGAAAGTTGTCATTCATCTACAGATGTTACGATTGGCCATGTCCATCAAACATCAACTTGGCAATTTCAGTCTTGATCATAAAAGACACTTTGAGGAGCGGAAAAAAAAAAACCCCAGCCTCTCTAAGTAACTGCCAGTATGGCATGAAGTTGTACTTTCATCAGCAATTTTAGCCGTATTGCCAAAAAGCAATTATAGAAGAAATCCTGTATTTCTAGCTTTCAAGGGAAATTTGGAAAACAGTCCCAGCAGACAATTGATGAAATTTTATACTCTCAGTGAGATGATGTTTTGATAATAATACTTAATAAGCATGGATAACATCCTTAACAGAGAGGCTGTGGGTCTGAATTGTTATATAAATCATGTCTGGTCAAGCTAGTTTTCTTCAGTTACCTTATATGCTATATAAGAATGTTAAATATTCGCTGAAGAATTTATTGTTTCTTTCACCTTGCAGGGTTGAATTTGTGGTAGGTGCAAAACCAGTGAACAAGTTCCGCATGATTGAGAAACACTACTTTCGTGATCGCATCCTCAAGTGCTTTGACTTCGAATTTGGATTCTGCATTCCTCATAGTCGCAATACTGTAGAGCATATATATGAATTTCCCAAACTGAATGAGGAAACAAGTGAGTATGAAATATCCGTGTTTGTTCTGGTTCTTCATCTGTGAAAGTTCAAACCTGTGATACTAATACTCACCCACTTTTCAATTCACTTTCAAGATAGCACTAGGGATATAGCCTGGAAAGTGCAGCAGTTTCTTTAGGTTACCTTTCATTCTCTTTGCACTGGCATATGATGATCTCAACCTTCAGTTTGTCTCATTTTTTCTCCTTATGACACATATGCTGTCACTGTCATTTGCTATCTATGTAAAGACTAGAACCTGTTTTATCATGAAATACCTAGGGTAGCCTTTTCTTCTTGTCCTCTGCTAATTTCAAACTATTTCGACTAATGCTAGAGGAACAAGTATGTTTGAAGCAGCGGTGCCTGCGGGAACTTAGTAAACAGAAAACAGAGAGTGCTATGTATGGGGGAAGGTGGGGTGGTGTGCAGATAGTGAAGAAAAGAATTCGGCTTCACGCTTAAGGAAAATTTCATGGAAACTGACCATTATAATTGAAATAATCTTTCTGTCATGCAGAGATGTCAGATTTCTGACTTAAGTCGCAATTCCGACTTTTTTGGTTGTTGCTGACTTTTCTACCTTTGGCAGATCAACTGCTGACTTTACTAAGTTCACAAGACAAGGCTGATTCCAGTGTGTGTCCAGGCTATGGCCTAGTTCCAGTGGTCGATTTGTTTTTTCTTTTACTTTTTTTTTTTGTTTTTTGTTTGAACCCTTTCCCCTGTTTCATAGCTATGGCATGTGAGCAGAAGCTTCTTGCTCGTCTTGTCTCTGCTTCCTGTTGCCGAACTTCTCTTCCTGCTGTCGAGCAGTGGATCACTTCCTGGGAAGCGAAGGTCAAGGCTCGGCTCGTCTCGCGCCCACTCCTAGCCTATGGTCTTAGAGTGACTAATGTAAGAGGGCAGCTCTTTGCAATCGAGATCTAGAAAATAGATTTAGAGATTACTCTGGTGAAGCTCGGTGATTATGACGATGGCACTGCTTGTAGGATTTTTTCGTTTGTTGGATTTCCTTTCATTGTATAATTTCATAGTCCCATCCCAGGATCTTAACTTCCTAACTTCTCTCAAAACATTGCAAATCTTTCCTAGCTTGAAAAGCCTAGATTTTTTTTTTTTTTCATTATGCTACAGAAAGTTTGATTTCTGTTGAAGTAGCAGAAAAGGGTAGTTGTGTGCAAACTTTAAGTTTGCTGTCTAAAACAAAACAGCTTTCTGAATAGTCATTATCAAAGAACCAAACTACGTGTTACTTAAAAAAAAGACATGTAAGAGGAGGACCATAGGTACATCAAGCCAGTGAATCTGAATTCTGTGTGTGAATTTGTTGCTGTCATTCATATTTTTTGTTCAGACTTTTTGTGTGAAAACAGTTTGACATCCCTGTATCATGTTCCTTGACAGACAAATATACATTATATCATCCACAAATGATTTTTGTTGCACAGCAACAAATCTGTATAACATTTGTTATTCCCTAGCTTAGAACTTCTCAGATGTTCCATATGCAGACAACTGTTGATATGCAAAGAGGATATAAACCACTTTTATAGAATAGAGAGCATTTCATCCCTACCACATTGTATATTTTTGGTCCTGATAGCAATACTTCGTGGTAAGATGCTTGAAGTCGTCTGCGTTAATGTTACATTTGGCCTGTGTGATGTGACATTATTGAACTGTTTGAGGGAAACTGACATGTGAACAAAAAGCCATGTCGTGCAGGTTTGCTGCTTAAAGAAAAACATACCCGTATTTATTGTAATACATTTTTTTTTTTTTCTGTTCTCATAGTTCAAGACATGGTGCGGCACCCGTATGAGACTCGATCTGACAGCTTCTATTTTGTGGAGGACCGACTCATCATGCACAACAAAGCTGATTATGCCTACAATGGTGGACTCCCTCCATCCTAGTGAAATGGTCATCACCAACATTTAATTAGTCTGTCCCTGGAATGGTCTTCTTTTTTTTCCCTTCTCCTTCACTTCTTTCCTTTTCTCTCTCAATTTTTTTTTTTTTTTCCTGCATCTGTGTTTTTTTCTTAATTATTACTCTTATTATGATTTAGCTCAAATACCTGCCAAAAACAAAGCATTAGACAGACAAAAATAGAGGAAGGAAAAGAGCTGGCTCAAAAACATCCCTTTTTATATATTTTTTTTTTTTTTTTTTGGCACATGGTAATTTGGGCATTGAAGTATTTGTATAGTTGGTTTTATGATACTAAATATTTTATGCCTTGCTATTCTTATGTGGAACTGAAGCTATCCTGCTTACTTTTATTATCAGGACAATTTTCCTTAGAGGTGTGCAATTTTACCATTGGCAAGGTGCCATTTGTTCTAAATATAAATACCTCCAGGAATGGATCTGCTATATTTTTTAACATTGTGCTAGATCCTGGAGTCCTACATGTGTTTGTCTTTAGTGTTTTGTGTGGTTTCTAAAATATCAGTCAGATTGGGACCAAATTCACTTTTCGAATAAAATTTTTACTTGAGAATTTGATGCACAGATAAGCACACTGAGAATCAAACTTTTTTTGTTGGATTGGTATTTGTGAGAAAATGCTTCAGATGTTGGTCAAGTGTCGCATTTTTAAATTTTTTTTTTAACAAGAGGACTCTCTTAGGTACCGTAACAATAACACTGGCCAGTTCTGATTTGATGAAATTTAATGATCATTCCAGTGTCACAAAAGTGAGAAAAGTTTGGCGCAGCTGTTGACTGCTGTATCAGTCAGTGTGTACATAAAGAAAACATGAGTCCAAGTTAAATGACTTTTTAGGTATTTTTTTTTTTTTTAAAAATAAATTCTTGTGGGCACAGAAATCAAGTTCTTTTCATGTGTGCGACTTCATTGCTGTTAGGCGGTGTGTTTCTTGTAGCCTGGCTAAGACGTCTTCTTTTTGTCATTGCATTAGATCTCTCAGTGGTCTGTTAAACTCTCGACACCTTGTGCCTCACCCATTCTTTGTTTCTTTTCTTCTTAGCATGTGTGTTAACTCCTTCATGTGTGAGACACAGATTTGAAAAACAGCACGTGTGCATTTTCCAGGGGGGGAAGTAAGTTATTAGACGCAATTTATGACTGGTAATGTAAAGGAGCAGATCAGCATTGTTGTGTTAGAAAAGGAGACATTACTTGAACTATCATGATTGTACAGTATATGTGTCATGTCATCGCTGAAGCCGTTGATTTCACTATGATTGATTCCCTATAATTCCTGATTGCTTGATTGACACAAATTGCAGAATATCAAGCAGTTTTACAAGAAAAACTTCTGCTTTACGAAAACAAGAATGTTTTAGCAACTCCTGATGATTTTGAAGCAGCAATGGTTATTTTCCTCATCATTTCCTGATCTTGCAGATATTGAACATTGACGGAGGATCTTGGCACTTGAACAGATGTAGATAGATAAGCTGAGTAACAATTTAAGACTGGTTTTAATTCCTGGTGTTTTATTGGCTAGCTGCCAGGGATATGAAAAGCCTGGGATTTTCAGAAGTATCTTACGTAACTCGACAACACGAGATGGCCATGGTACAATACTTTAAATCACTGGAGGGGCGGAGGAGGCAGAATTTTCCAGGTTTTTTTTTTTTTTTTTGTTAAAATAGTTTGACATCCCTGAGCTGTCATGTTGAGAGCATATCAATAATAATTTCAGTGACTGCTTTCCATGTCTTGGAAGTGGAAGTTAAAGTAAAATTAATTTGTTAAAGCCGATAAGAATACACGAAAGAGAAGAAGAAATGTGCTGGGATTGAGGGTGTGCTTAAAGTTGTTGTTGAATTGACCACTACTTATGTGAAGAAATATGAATGGATTGGAATATGTTGAAATGAGATATGTCTCTGACTTATGAAGCTGGATGATATGCAAAAATAACTGAAAGCAGTTTTTCCAGCTTCTTTTATGCATCATAAAAGAAATATGCACATATTTCCTTTCACTTCCCTAGATGATTGAAAACTTCGATCTCATACAAACTTCTCCCATGCTGTAGGTGAAAAAAGAAAAGCTTGTTTATAATTATAGAATTTCTTGTCATTTGGGAAATTTTTGAGTCAAGCCAAATATGCAAAAAAAAAAAAAAAGAATCTTATGAGATTTCATCACTTACATTTTCAGAATAAGAACAATTTTACAAATCATTTACAATGAATTATTAATAAATTCTATACAGCCACGGTGAGGAAAAGTTTAGGATATAAATATTTCAGATTTTTTAAAAACATATGATTTTATTTGAATAAATGAGTATTTAATCTTACAATGATGCTTGATATGTTGCTTGACTCTTGTTTGTGGCAATGCTGGCCCATTGGCTTTACTTTCATGCTTCTTTCTTGCACCAAATGCATTGTTTGACATTCCACTGATTTGTATTTGTTCCCTCTTGTTGCAAACAATTCCGTTTTTTGAAACTTTCAGCGAACTGAACAATTGCTCGACCAATATGACTTTTGTACTGTCAATATTCCTGTTATTTGAAATAAGTATTGTCGACTTTTTTTATTTGAGTTTTGTTGTTGTTTTTTTTTTTAATTTTTATTTTGTATTGTCCCAACAATTCCTTTCATTTGTGACCAGTGCGATATGTATGTCACTACATTACATCCCGTTATTGGTGTTAATGTTTGTAAGGGCATGAGAACACATATCATATCGATGTTTGTGATTCTGTTCATTGCACTGTGGGCCCATTTGTACCAAATCATTGGGTTTTTTTTTTCCCCATATGTATATCTCACAAAGCTCTGCCAGAGTTCAGCCATCATGAAAATATGTGCATGTTTCTCCCATTCTTTCTAATGCTTTATAAAACATCATTGATGATATTCCCCCCTTTTTTTTTAAATTTAGAATTATATAAATGATCATTTGCACTGATAGAAAATAACAAGTATGAACAGGGAAAAAAAAAAGGACATTGTCACATGTGAATATTTTTATCTTTTAATTCAACCACAAACAGTTTCTTTTTTTTTTTTTTTTTAAATCAGTGAAGTTGATATATCTTTTGCTTCATTTTTCTTTTTAGTCGGAGGCAGAAGAAGGAAGTGCATCTATGTTTATTTTATTTTTTGTTGTGATGTGCATTTTTACAATTTTGTGGTTGTGATATACTTTTCAGATTTTTTTTGTTGCTATTATATTTTTGTTGCATGAAAAATTATTTGCAACAATTCATCTTTGGTTTTGCAATGATTGATCTAAACTCAGTTCAGAGCACGAGTAAAAATCAACAATATTTAAATTTTATGAATTAAATCCTAAAAAAAATGGTGATAGTAGAAAAAAAAATCAGGAAAAAAAAATGGGTTTTAGAAATTTTCCTAATTTTGGCAGACTAAATAATTACGTGTTTTGAGGATCCTTGATGTTTGTCTACTTATGTCATAATCGATACATGTTGTCACTGTTCTGCAACAGTGGCATGTATAAGCAAGAGTTATACTTAAATGCAACAGATGTCTATTGGCATTCTTGAGCATGACAGCCATCATAAAGATAGCCTATAACATCATGTAGTAATTTACTAAAATTGGAAAGAGATAAGTGAATGAAATTACGTATTAAATTAATAAAATTGGAGAGAGATAAGCCTGTAAAGTTTATATGCTAATTTAAAAAAAATGAAAGAAGACAAGCCTGTAAAATTATGTTGTAGTTCAATAAAATTGAAAAGAGGTAAACCTCAGAATTATGTGTTAATTAAATATTATTGGAGAGAGATAAGCCAGTAAAATTTATTAATTCAATAAAATTGTAATAGCATAACTCATCGAATGACTTGTGGTATGAGCATTCTTTTCTCTGAGTTTCTCATGAGTTTTGAAAATGATTGATGCCGTTGTGGCAGGACAGGTAGAGTAGAATTCAGTTGGCATTTTCTGTGTGGTTCGCCGGGTCCTGTTGCTGCCCGGTTCACTTTAGTACGTTCTGCTTTTTGTGATTCTTTGTGTTTCTAACATTCCTTCCGAAAGCTCATCCATTGATTTGCCGACATTCCCTTACTGGAGTTTTGTGCTTGTATTGTTGTACTGTGTGCAGCTCCATGAAATAATCAAATGTAATTAAGTTAATCAAATGTAATGTCATGATACTTTACACTATATCATAGGAATACAATCATAACCTCACGTTTTTGCTTGGAACAGAATTAGAGGGAAAGGTATATTCCATTGTGCACTAACTAAGCCATACCTTTAATCATTAAATTCCCCAAAAATTTCTTTTCTTTCAAACTATTTTTTGGCACGCTTAAAATCAAGTTCATGATATAAAATCTGGTAGAATGGAGTATGAATTTATTTTTACTGTATCCTTTGGATTCATCATCTTACAATTAGACAAGAATACAATGATAACCTTATCTGTCACAAATCTAATTGGCAATGTATGTGAGATTGAGATGTTGTGTATTTTTTGTTTTGTTTGTTTGCTTCTTTCTTTTTTCCAAATTTGTTTTTGATCACTAGGCCATAACTAGTTTTGTTATGTCTTCAGTGCCGGGAGAATGAAGGAAGAAACCAAAAGAGTGGAATGGGCCTATGATAATACAATCTTCCAAACTGAAATATATTCCTACTTAGTTTGCTTTTGATTTATCTTTGTGGCCTAGCCCTCCTCTGATTCTTTTTCCTTTGTTTTCTTTTTTTTTTTTTTTTAAATGCGTGCATGGGTGTTGTCACTTACAGTAACTTAACATTTGCTATTAATGTCAAATTATTTGCTCACTGTTCCGTCCACTAGATGCTTTTAGGTGAAATCCATTTTTTTCCCCCTTCCCCTTTGATATTTCAAATCAGATCCTGCTATTCAGGAAACCCCAAGTCACATATCATTATACTGCTATTACTTTTTTTCTTTGATGCAGTGTGCATTGAAATGGCTTTATTCATTTTTTTTTTTTTGGTTGTTCAGTTTCAGAGCAATGTTGTATTGATCTCACTGAGTGATAGACTGAAAAAAAAAAAAAAACAGTCGCAGGTTACACATGTGTACAGTTTGAGAGCATTGTTTATCTGTAAGTTGTGAAATAATGGTTAAGTTAAGAAATAATAATCTGTAAGAGCATGAAATAATGGAGGTTTCATAGTCTTTGTAATTAAGAAAACTGCCAGAGCAATGAGTTATGCCTGCATGGCTTAGAATATTTATGAATGTAGTAGTAGTCAAGGGGCTAGCCATTGGACCTAGGTCAGACTTTGGCCAAAGGTGAACGATCACATAGATAAATTCCTTTTTTTCCTTCTTTATATGTCAGTCTTGAGTTCATTTAAATGCGCTAGTAAACAAACTCACAATAAAAATGTTATCCTTTCGGCCGGAGTCACAGTTGCCTGTTGACGTTTTTAATTGAATTATCTCAAAACCAGGAAATTTGACTTAGGCCAAATGGCTAGCCCATTGATGTAGTTCTGGTTTTCAAAGTATGATGTGTCAGTTTTTTAAATTCTTATTTCAAAAGCACTGAATTTTTAAAAAATTAGTGCAAAATAAGTCGCAGTCTTTGACACCTCAAAAACACAACTCAAAATGAAAAAAAAACAACAAAAAATGGGAAAGGAATCGGAAAGCATAATAAGAATATACTTTAATCTCCATTGACAATATTTCAGTTATGAATTATAACCTTAGAAGAACACTTATAATGATTATGCATACAAGCTCAACAGTTTGTTGCAATTTTTCAGTATCCATATCCATGTCATGTATACTAGAGGTCAGTAAAGACTTGGAGAAAGTCCACATCAAATCTGTTGCAGGACAACCCTTAACCTCAAAGCGTAGGCGACCTTGTAGTGAAATATGAAAATTTTCTTGGGAAACATTTGTTGTTTTTTTCATCACTGATTTTTGTTTCCACTGAAAATATTTTATTGCTGTTAGTAGATTATGAAGTTGGCGCAAGTCGGTCACTGTATGCAAATGCTTACTTGGCTTCTTGTATAAATACTTCTTTACTTATTTTTTACATTTTTTTTTTTTTTTTCATCTTTTCATTATTTCATGTCTTTAGGTTGGATTATTTATACTCATTTGTCAAAGTATTACATATATATACACCACAGTCATTTAAAAAAAAAAAAAAACTCTTTGCTATGAAGTATTTTTACACCTATCAAGACCCTTTTTTATTGAGCTGAAGAGTCAGCTATTGAACTCTGTATGTTGCAAACTTGACACAATTTTTTTTTTTTTTTTTTCAATAAATGTTTTATATAAGATATTTATAGTATTTATAGTGCATGATGAAGGAAACGACTGACTTTTAGAAAGACAAAGTAAACTGTATTTGAAGAGTTTCAGGGCAAAACGCGACAAACGCCATTTTTTAACATTTTGGGTTATATCCCTCAATACTGGGAATGGTTGTAATGCTATGTGATAAGAATTTTGCTTTTCACCAAACGTGACTTATACTTCCCACAGGTCTTCAGAAAGTTCTAGTCCTTAATGATAAATTACAATACTATAACCTACCTACTGGAGAACCAATTGTCATTTTTCTCTAAACGGCGATTTTGGATATGTCTCATTTTGCCCCGAAACCCTTCATTTGTTGTCAAAGGAGATATTGCTGAGGTGTCACAGTGATTGAGCCAGACATGTACTAGACATGCACATGGGTTAACACTTGGTGCATACAGACTGAAGTATTAGCCATGCCTACTGAAGGAAAACTGCAGGGACAACCAGTGATAATCTGCTCACCCATGGCCCAGATAATTTTTTTCCAGCCCTTTCTTTAGATTAATTTTTAGATATAACATGTCCACTTCCTTAAAACATGTGGAATAAGACAGAGGAATGTAAGAGAACGGAGGAATGTAAGAGAACAGAGGAATGTAACAGAAGAGAGGAATGTAACAGTATAGAGAGATAGCACATTATGCATTGGACAGAAGTGCTGAGTATTTGGACTGCACAATGCTTTGTTGCAGCAGTCTCAATCAGAAATTTTCAAAAGAGCTGTTTGTCAAAATTGTTGCTATCTTGTAAGTTTGTGACCTGTCAAGAGGGAAAGATGTAGTAACGTTATTTTTACTGTAATAACCCATGGATTCATAACCTAACTTTTCATTGACTTACATCCTTAATTCATGTGTGTGCATATCAGTAATCATGTGCATCTCTCAGACACTGTGTGTGTTGGCCATCCTTGATTTTGGTAAACAGCATCCCATCTTTAACAATGATATTTGAGAATGATCATTTCAGTATTTGTTACATGGCTAATTTCATGTCACAAAATGCAGGAAATTTGTCAGGCCATGGTGTTTAGTTTAGAGGTTTTACAATCACTTTTTGTTTTTGTTGGCCGAGTGTTTGTGATGGTGAATAATTCAAAGCATCAGAATTCAAATACTTGTAGTACAAAATGGAATTAAATTGTGGTATCCCTCCCTGACTCCGTGTTTTTTGGGCCAGGGATATCATAATGATTCTCTCCGCTACGGTGTTTTGTTTTCAGTCCTGCCACTTGGCCTTACGATACTAGTCTCATATTTGTGGTAAAATTTGCTGACTCCTCAAGTCTTGGCCACTTCTTCAGATGTCCAGGCCATTATGACCTCATGACTCGTACTACGTTTCTGTTTCATTTTCTTTTCCTGGCCGTGACACAAGATTTTGTTGTCAGTTTGTTGTTACTAATGTTAGGAATCCCTTTATTTTGTATGCAATATGTACAAACATACAGTCACTTTTTTTCCCTCAGAAATCCAAGCTTCATTGTGATTTATTTTTTTATGTCATTTTTTTGCCCCGCGTATTATTTTTATTAAAGGAAGAAAACAGCTCAATTATATGACATCTTTTATGTCCATTTTTGTATAGTAGTGTTATTTTTTTTTTTTAGATTTAATGTTACGTATTGAATTCATTTTTTGTTTGTACCATATCATCATTTCTTTTAGGTGTCAGGAAATTTATTTATATTATTATACCCTCAAACTGACAGGTTGAATTTAGAACTGGTTACAACATAATGATGTGTTTTGATATGGCAGTTTAGACTAGCTCGCAACATAATCTAGTAAGGTCTGTTGAGAATAATGTCATAGAATAAGGTTGCAGCAGCCTAAAGAACAAAACTGACGTCTAACTGTTGTTGTTGATTTTTTTAAAATCTTATTTAAAGATGTACACCAGACATAAGCATTCAATAATTCAATCAATTTGATTATCTGACTTAATCGTTCTACTTTCGCTGTTTCTGTATATATGTGCATATTATTGTGTTCCCTTCTTTTATTTCCTCATGCTATTTTTTATTTCTCTATTACAGATTTGTTTTGACTAAATTTAAGAACTCATCGTTGACTTTGACTGTCATTGGTTCTTTATTTTGAATTGGTTTGTGTCAGTTGATTTATATTTATGTTATACTTTACTTATAGTATTTTATAGCATAGCTTATTTAGATTATATCTTTTCTGTTGATTTATTTATGTTATACTTATATCAGCTTATTTAGATTATATTTTTTCTATTGATTTATTTATGTTATACCTCTTTGTGTGTTTATTTATTTTTTGTGTGTCAGTTTATTTAATTTTTTTTTTAAAATCAATTTATTTACATTTCACTTTTTTGTGTCAGTTAATTTATTTTTTACTGAGTTTTTCTTTTTTGTTTTGTTTTTGAGTTGATTTATTTCCACCTTATATTCCTGCGTATTATTACCTGTCCATGTACATACCAACTTTTTCTGACCAACAACTTTTTTTTTTTTTTTTTGTGAACAACTGTCAGTAGCAAACAACTAATAAATTGGCCTGTTCCATACAAAAAGTTTTGTGTATAAATTTGTGGTTGCCTCTCCATAAGTTCCAGTAGTATGTAAAATGCGCATGTTGAAATCAGGTGTTTATCAAACTGAGCTGACCAAAGAAGGCTGTTTTTGGTCATTTTTAAGCTACTTTCCAACTAAGATACGAAAAATTTTTTATTTTTTTTTTTCACAAAAACATCCATTTAACCTTTTTTTTTTAATCTGAAAAAAAAACCAAACCAACAAAGAAATAGTTTGGTATCATAGAAAATAGTGAAAAGCGGGGTAAATAACGGCGGTGACTTAAACTCACCTAGCGCAACTTGCGACTCATTTGCCCTTGGCGCAAGACATTATTATTATTATTATTATTATTACTGCACAAAAGCCTTCTATGGCCATTTAAAACTATATGTCAAAGTTCAATTTGCTGAAATTTTTGGAGTCAAAATCCAAGCATTGTGGTTTGGTGATATGAACGAAATGACGATCGAACATTTTTCTCACTAAATTCTCCTAGCGACCCGGATGTTTTAATGGCTATCATTTTATCATCTTGACAAAGTTTTTTTTCACCAACAGAACGGGGAATGAATTCGCTTTAGTGTGATACACGTATCAGCAAGGAATTTATACTGCTGTCCTGGAATGGGGACTCATGACGTCACCTTAACAAAACGCCATGTTTCTAGCTTGCCAGTACTGGACGCCATGGCTATGGGGGTTAGACTTAATATTTGCTATACGTGAGTTTCATTTAGTTTTGATATACATTGTAATTTACATGTGTAACATAACAACAATGGCGTTAACTCTTTAAATGCTAAGCCCTAGCATTAACATCACACTGTCTCCTCCGCCTGAAAACTATTAACTGTTGTCAGACATTTAAAATCAGACTTTGTTATCATATGTAAAACCTTTCTTTGTGGTGAATAAATGTTTTTTGGAACCACCTACAAAAGGGGATATTAGACTCACAAAGTTTAAAAAGAGATGTGGATCTAGCAGTAAAAGAGTTAATTGTTTATGTTAACTGATTTCTTGCCTCCATGGGCATGGCTCCACATTCAGCACGTGTGATGTCATCGGTCCGTTTTCCAGTATAATAGTATGAGCTTTTTGGATACCAGTAACTTAAATTATGTCCTAAAATTGACTAGCGCTTGATGTCATCGAATTGCACCTCATTTTCACTATGTTAGAAATGGAGATCTTTTATCTTTCCTTGATCGAGAAATATGTGAATGTGACTCGTCGTAAAGGTTTGTTACTCACTCATGCACTGTTAAATGAAGATTATTTTATTATTATTATTATTATTTTTTTGCTTTTCAGTAGCGTTTCAACTGTAGTGTAATGGTACCTATATCATTATCAGTCAATCTGAACGTCTAATGCTAAAGCTTGCAAGAGATGATCCTGCTTTTCAAGACATATTCTTTATGCTTTGCGTTTGGATGATTTTTCCAGTACCGGTAACATTATTATAGAACAAGAAGATACATGTATGTACCTGATTTAGCTTTAGTAATCTTTCTCTACCTCGTGAGTCGATAGCTACGCCCTGTTTATTCACTTCAGTCCCATTGGGAGCGCCCCTTGGCAGTTAACAATTTATGAAGAGTAGGCGGAGTGCTGCTGTCGGGGCAAAATTTCCAAATTCCAGATTTCTACCCACAATAACTCTTCTCAAACAGGACAGGCATTGAAAACTGAGATAATCCTACTTTCTTAAGATTGAAAGGCTTGAAGAAAAAAACAAGATTAAATTATCATTTTTAAACACTAGGCCTACAGCATTTCCTCTAACACTTTAAGTGTTAAAATACAACATCAGGCACAGGACCACAAAGGGTTAAGACGAAAACCAGCAAAGTTACAGGCAAACAAATTACATATATTATGTGTGATAAAAAAAAATTCAAGATAGCCACCATTATTATTACATAATAAATAAAAAAAAAAAGTTGCTTGTTTGCCGTATCCGAGCGTCCCACTGAACATCTGTGATGCAAAACGTCTTAAAATATGGTGAAATTTATTTATTTATTTTTTTTCAATAGCACACACCCTTGGCTTGACGTCACTGCCCATCGGGTGTCCAGGTAAGATAAAACTACAGTGTATAAATTATTAATATGCCTTCAAAATGAAATTCATCCCACAGTTATCGCTACACAGTGCTAAAGAGCATGCGTTTTATTTCAGATGACTTTGCACATACCGTCCACAGCTTATGCCTAGTCTCACTGAGCTGAAAAGGGTTAAGTTTAACGTTTTGTGTCCATTGACCCCAATCGAGGTTCAGGCTAACAAAATGGGATTTAGAAATGACCTACATGTGTTTATACCAATTGTTATTGAGGCAGACTATGGTCTGTGTCTCTTATACAACACTCCCGGTCTGAATGAGGTCATGGCATGGCGCTCTCCGGCCATGTTCAGTTATTAAGTGGTGGAGCTGAAGTTGCCTGGGGTTTATAAGTAGGTTCTCTGCTCCCACCTGCAGGCGGTAAAATCCCACCATCGGTGTGGGTGTCTCCCATTGAGTGCCTTCCTCGACATTCCAGGGGAGACATCTCTTTCTCTTTCTCTCTCTCACACTCTCTCTCTCTCTCTCCTTGCTTCTACCATCTGTTCCGCTTTCATTCTTCTCTGCCTATTGTCGTGTAAACGAATCTTATCGTGTAACATAATATAGTCATAACCATGCTGATGTGTTGTTAAACCCCAACACTACGACAACACTCCGCCGGGGATTTCCGAGTTGGTGCTTTGTCGAATGTAAACTACATGTATTAATAGGCCTAAGATCTTGGATTTATCCTCAACCAATATAGATCTACATGTACATATTAATATTATGTAATGGTAAACCCTGGCCTCTGTCTGAGCGTCTGGCGTAGAGTCAGGCGTTGCAGCAAGGCCATTCCCCACCTGATGAAAAGGCGCTTGTTCTGCTGCAAGGAAACAGTGAAGATGCAAAATTGGATCCCAAATCCTGCAAAACACGATACCAATTATCATAGTCTTTTAAGACTGAAGGATGGATGTGGTTACGATGTTGATAATTATGTCTTTCAACCTTGGCGTAGGGTGGTTGTGTCGGGGAGATTGAGAGGGTGCCAATAACCGTATGCACTGTGCGCTCATCCAAACGTATTTTTACAAAACGCCCATCAATAATATTAACACATGAACATTAATTGGGCGCTCCTATCACTCAGATATAACTTTCCACTTTATAATATTTAAAAAAGGTAATCGATTGTGTAACTCCATTCTCTAAACCCATTTGTTAAACAGTGTTATAGTGGGTAGGTGTTCAAAGACAGGACACAACACTACAATTCATTCTTCTCGAAACCTGAAGTTTTCAGGCAATAGACAGTTCGTCTTTGGAAGTCCCGGAGCAAGGAAATAAAGAAATTCTGTTGTTGTTTGTGTTTGTTTGTTTGTTTGTTTGTTTTTCAGAATTTCCTTTTTCTGATAAGCTTACAAAGTATGCAGTCATAAACAAGATGTGTTTGTAATGGAGATCGTTTTGAACAGACCTATTACCTCCCTTTACCAGGCAAAAGAGGTGTTGAGCAAGCAGTGTAAAGAAGGAAAACATATTTAATCCTAGAAAGTCAAGGGGCCGATCTCACCAAAGTGACGACTATTATATTCTGCTTTAGAAGTAATTAGGTATTCTAAGCAAAATCACATGACCTAGGCAACATCGCTCACATGTGGCTTTGTTTACTTGCTCTGCGCATGGCTCTGCGCAAACCTGGACGATTGATGAGCTCTCAGACCTGTCACATCATATGAACAAAGCCACACGTGAGCGATGTTCTCTACGTCATGTGATTTTGCTTAAAATACCTAATTTCCAAATACCATCAAAATACAGTATGAAAGTTTTCGGCTTATAATACTTTTAATTTTAAACTGCCTTCCCGAAACATGAATAGATGTAGTTATAAAAACCATGGTATTCCAGCAGAATTTTTGCTGACACTTGTAGGGTTAATGAAATAAATTCCTGAAATTATAACAATAGGAAGAAACTTTTTTTTTTTCTGTCCTATATATTTTTTGTCTTCGGATTCTTTCGCGACGTATATTTTAAGCAAAGGGCGCTACAGTGATTTTTTTTTTTTAATCCCCCTTTTTTCTCTGCTTGTTCAACACTTCTTGTATATGGCAAGTGGAAGTAATAGGGCTGGTCACAACGATCTGCCACAGTACTACTTACTTATAGCTCGTTCGTTTACCTTAACTGTATTCCTCGACCTCTGTCTATTTCTTGTTTTTAAAAAGGTCTGGCGATCGGGAAACAGTTTATGAACCTACCATCCCAGTAGGGGTTCAGGTTGTCTTTGACAGTCTGGCACATCCATATTGCATTGTGCAAGTAACTTTATAGAAGATTAAGGTGCTTGTGCATGTGTCAAATTTGTTATGTTCCCTACTTTGTTGATTAGATAGATCTTTGATGTTCTCTACTAACTTGATTTAAATATAAATAAAGTGACGGATTAAAGCCCATTTAAAGCAGCCAAGTAAACAAATGACCGAACAAACAAACATACGAACATCGTATCAAAGTTTATAATATATACAAAATACTACATAATGATGAATATGATTATGGGCATAACCAAGAAAAGACCACTCAAAACAATTATACAGAATGTCCGTTATTTAAGAGTGCTTTCCCTTAGGTAGTTACAAAAGAAATGACGTCATCAATAAGTGTGCTCCAGTATTAACCCCTGCGATCGTGCTAACTCTACTCAATCTTCTGCTAGACTCGCTTTCTGGACCCAACGTTTGGCGAAGTTTTGTCTTGGTGTTGTTGTATTCAAATTATCGGTTCTTGTGGTGAGTTACACATCTTCACTTTTTTTCCTAAACGTTCATGGAAAGCTGTTAATTTCTGCATGTCAGCTAGATCTAAATCTAATCTAGAAATGTATCTTCTACTAGATCTAGGTCTAAATCTAGATCTAGAGATCTAAATCTACTTCTTGTCTAGATCTTTGATCTGGGAGTTCAGATCTTGAATTTGATGGAGTTTCTGGTCAGTGTCTGACTTCCTGAGACGCCTGAGAGATGGTCACATCAAGATACAATATATTCTATACAGTTTAATAGAAGATTGTTATAGATCTAGATCTAGCTCTGAATCTTGATTCCAGATGGAATTTCAGTTTATTATTACGCCATAACCCAGGCTTTATCACAATAAATAGAGCTACCGTTTCCTCTTCTGCTACAACATCATGACCATCCCTACAGGACTAGAAGATCTACTAGATATCTCCATCTAGATCTCGATCTAGATCTAGATTTAGATCTAGATCTAGAGGGAATTTTTTTTTCTATCACAAATCCACTTTGCAAACTATTTTATGTAAATTTTGTGTCCGACACGCCGTCCCATGTAGCACACAGAATGTTTGTCACTTTACATCACTTTACGTAGTTTTCATTATGAAAAATAAAAACTGATGCTGCTTTAGTTTAAGCTGATTTTTTTTCCCCTCATTACTCACTCTTGAAAAAAAAAAAAAAGTAGATTCTAGATCTAGATCTGTATATATGTAGGCCTATTTCTAGATATCTAGATCTATCATCACCAAAAGTTCTGAATTTCACGCATAATATAGTCTAGGCGTTGGAGATGATCAGTTAAAACGATTCCTTGATCATTTTTAAATTTAATTACTGCATTCAGATATAGAACAACAGTGATTGTTAAGGGTTAGAAATAGCAATCATTGTGATTACAGAATCCTGGACATTTCAGCAGTTTCTCCACCCCTGCCCCCACTTTATTGCACTTCTAGCACTGTGTGTTTCTTTCAAATGGACAGTATGAATGTGGAATTAGATCTATACTGTAAGTACTCAAATGTCTTGGTCCTACACCAAGCTCTTAGGTGGATTTTTTTTAATTTGGAAGCACAAGGAGCGGGTTGTTAGAGGGTAAAGTATGGAGGTAAAATTCTGTTGCACAGCAGGGGCAGGTTCTTTGGTGGAGGGTTCATAGGCAGAGACCACTGTATTCACATTCAAGGGTAAATGAGGTGATCTTAGGGCTTAATTAGTAAAATCCAGTTTCATTGCAAAGAACATGCAGCTCATTTCTCCTGGCCAATGATCAGAGATAAATTTTATCTACAACTGATTGTGCCATTGCCAACGTTGAGGGCCATGAATCAAAATGGTACTGTTAATGTTAGATCATACAAACAAAGCTCTAGATCAGTGACTCCTCTTCAAGGGATGATACAATCACCTTGGTAAGCAAAATATATATGGATTTCATATTACTGTTCGTTAGATCACTTTGTTAAGTACTTCTATTTGGTCTGGCCTTCTGGAAAAAATTAATCCGTCATTATCCATGTCTGGAGTGGTCCTGCAAGTCTGCCACATAAGAATTTTCATGGGCAATTGAGACATGGAAGCTTTTGCTCTCAGATGAAAATATCAAGAGAGGTGGTTATAAAGTTCTGCATTAGTTCCTTTTTTCAGGGATTCATTTCAGAGGAAGAGAAATGTCATCTTTAAAGGATCTGGTGGTTACATAACCTGTGAGGCAATTTATAAAAGGAAAATTTTGATAGATGTATGTTAATTATGTCTGAATAAACTGCTATTCATGTACTAATTGAGTGACATAGCAATTAAAGCTTCAACATTTGAGAGCGAAAATCACAGCTGTTTATTGATTTTAAAAAAAAAAAAATGAATGAATCTATTAATTGTCTTATCTAGTATATCATTTGAAATTTGTGAGAATTTTTGTTGTTCATTCTTAGTTATCATGTGGGAATTGGAGGTGCTCACTGCTCAGGTATACTTTGTTTTCCGTATGTATCGTCACCTTTGACTGCCAGAGCTATTGCTTATTATCAGCAACTGTGATTATGATATTGGGAAATTTGAGCTTTATGGTTTCAGTGGCCTAGTGGTTGGGCTGTTGGACTCAGGGTCCAGAGTTCCCGGTTCAAATCCTGACTGCACTAGTCCCGACATTTTATCCTTGGGAAAGACAATTTACACACATTTGATGACTCTACTATAGACAGTGATTAATATTATATTGTTAGAGTGATGATGATTTGAGCGTCTAAGTAACATACAGCCACCTTGTATGCTTCCCAGGAAGCTGAGAACTTTTATGGGGTGTCTTCTTTGGGTCTGACTGCAACGTGTGTTTGTTTATATGAAGACATAGAATCTTGATCTTTGTGTATGGTTAGTTTAAGAAAAAAAAAAAACAACTTGTCAAAAGATCTATTAGTTATGGAAGAGAAAATTACAAATACAAGTGACCAGTGAGGGTGCCTGAGTTCTGAGTGGATGAAAGCTATGTTTATGAATGTAAAGTAGAGAGTCCAAATAATGTATGTCCCTGTACTTACTAAGAAAACTCCCGGTGTTATTATCTACAGGCCCAAACTGTTACTTTTTGGAAATATGGATAATTACCTGTATCGTTAGGCTATAGAAGCCTTAGCATCCCAGCAGTAGTTTATACTGACATTTTTCAAGGTTAAATGAAACGATACTTTGATCTAGATACTTTGATTTAACCACGCCATAATGTTACAGGTGTGAGAATGGGCATCTGGATTGTATTCCCATTCAATGATTCACATGATGCCGATTATAGAGTTATAAAATGATGACTTATGATAGAGATGTGATATATGGCAGTGATGTAAACTTATATCATATATAGAAGGCAGGATGGTAAACAAATACAGCTGTTCTAGTGTTGTATTACTAATATACGTGTGTCAGCCCAGAAAACAGACAATGGGTTGAAATGATGGATGGATTGTAATGATTATTACACTTGTATATCATTTCTCTTTATGATACCCATGTTATGAACTTTGAATTGAATCACCAGCATTGAACGTGTGAAGAATTGTTTTTCGTGAGAGAGAGAGAGAGAGAGAGAGAGAATTAGAATGACCGAAGGGGAGGAGGGACAGATGGGTAGTGAAAACATGAAGAGGCAATATGGGATGGGTCGTGAAACTATCTCTCTCTGCATATACATAATTATATACATGTGTTATAGTACATGTGCGTGTATATTATAATAATATGTGTGTGTAAATCAATCTGGCTGGCTGGCTGGCTGGCTGGCTGTCTGTCTGTCCATCCGCAGTCCATCGCTCCATCCATCCATGTCTCTCTCTGGCACTCTGTCATTTCATCAGCTTGTCTCTCTCTTTCTTCATTTTGATTCCCCCCCCCCCGCGCGTTTGAAGCCCACAACGAAACTGTCAATGTAAGCATAAACAGACCTCTGCACCACTTAATAAGTAATATGCTCAGTAAACAAAGACTAGGGGTTATCCAGCAGTTAGACATAACGCGTCAAGTGTTTGTTTCGGAAAGATCTTCCTATTGTCTGTAAGCACATGGCGGCCTTTATCATCTTTGTGAATCACGGTTGCAGTAGATCCTGCCTGGCTAAGTGCTGTTGATCAAACTGATCAGTGAATCGACTACTACAACAACAAGGAAGAATCAGTAAATTTGAGGTATGCCTGAATTGGCACAATGGAGAGAGAAGAGCAATAATGAACAAGTAGACCCACAACAGCCTTTAGCAAGCATTCTATAGTAGGATATACAGAATGAGCCATAAGCAGGCCAACAGTTCTGTTACTATTAGTATGTGCTTCAGGTAAAAATTAGCCAAGCCGCCCCGCTAATTCAGAACCATTTTGAACATTTGCAAGATTAAAGTAAACACCGTTAATTGTAAATAAAGTGTAAACTAATTGACTGTTACTAAGAAATTCAGTTGTAATAAAATGTTTTAAGACGTGAAGTGTATGCTTTTGGCCCCACCCTGTATATAAGGCGATTCAAATGATTTCTTGATTTTAGTAGCCAGCCTTGTCGGTGGTTGTTTTTCTTAAGTATTTCAATCCAAAGAAAGTAGGATTATCTCGGCTTTAAGAGGCTGCCTGCTTTTGCTGAGCATTTTTGTGGGTTGAAATTCGGAAATTTTGCCCTCACAGCGGCACTCCGCCCACTCTTCATCGATGTTTAACTTCCAAGAGTTCTTGGACGTGCGTAAAGTAAAGTACACACGGGACCTCTGAAATAATATATATTCGACCTTATGCCAGAAACTAGGTATCGGGCTTTCCTACCCCAGGGGGCCAGGGGACCGCTGAGTCATTGAAAAGTGAGTGTTGTCGATCTTCATGTCCTTCCATCCCCCGATGGATGACCTGCGGCTCGATCCCGGCCATAACCTCACCGGCGTGAGTTGCTTTCACCATAAAGCGGACGCCAAACCACAGAGCCACGGGGACCCCCCCCCCCCCCCCCAAGATTATCTGACGGCCAGTTTATAAAAGTATATAACCCAGGGGTTTGTGCTTGATGGTCTTTGACTTCGAGGAAATCACAGATGATGTGTCAGTGTCACTGTTTCTGGTCATTGTTTCATTGGGGATAGTTCCTGTTTGGCACTGCACGTTTACAAGAGGCAGCTATTACTTTGTTACCTTTCCACTCTTAGACAGCCCTTAATCAAATATCAAATCTCATAGTTTTTCCATCAGGGGTGCTCACATGCCAAATTCACGTAGCCTACCTCGGTCTGTATGGCGTTTTTCCTCCAAAACCAAGCCTTATTTCTGTCAGAGATGCTGACATGCCAAATCCACGTAGCCTACCTATGTCTGAGGGCGTTTTCGCTTCCTCCTGTTCCTGACAGTCTGCTAATTTCAGTGAATTGAAATCAGTTTTTAAAAATAAATTTAAAAAAACCTCATTTTTTTTTTTTCAAATCAGTCAGATATGGCATTTCAAAGCACTTCAAGCTATATTTATATGATACAACATCTTTTCGTGTCATGGTGGCTGGGAAGAGAAGTTGAGTGCTGTGTTATGAACGATAGGAACAGAGTAAACAGCAAATCAATTGGCTTTCATTCCCCTCGGCAACGATTGCTCCCCTCCACCCCCCTCCCCCAGGAAAAACACATTACGGAAATCACATAGCTGTACGCACGGCGCCAAATTATAAGGTGTAGTGCGTCAAGCAGCTTAGTAAGAACCGATGATAATAATACATGTAATGATAATAATATTAATAGTAAAGACAGAGAGAGAAAGCAAAATTCAAGATGTTACACACACACAATATATATATTGTTAGGGTATTCGTCATCATTCTTGTTTATTATTATGATCATTTGAAATGTTATTTCTATATGTACACGTATTATTCCCAATATTTTTTGTTGTTGTTGTATCATTCTGCGGGACAACTTGACTTCTAGCTTTTGGCCCCACATGTCATCCCCACCTGTCATATTTAGCGATAATCTTCTCTCCACTTAAGTCTTTGTTGGGACGGCCAGTGAAGACCTCATGCTAACTGCCAGGACGTGCACAGCTGCGCCCTCAGCACTGTCTGATAGTACTGCACCCACAGGCAGTAGTTCTCATGCCTCTGCCACTGTGGAATTCTTTAACCCCTTCACGGCCATCCGGTCTTTATTTGGTTATGTTATATACTTCTCTATTACCTGGGGCGGCTTGTAAAGTAAAACACCGGTTCTGACTTATGAAAGCGTCGAATTTCATCAACTCTAGCACGAGCGCGTTCTTCTGCTCAGTAGTTATTGATCTAAGGGCAGGCTGATTCACGACTCACTTGTTAGTTGTATTTCTTAATCCTAGAATAGAAGTGTCAAGCTGCCGAAGTGTCCAGAGACTCGTTGTCAAACAAAAAAAAATTGCACTGGATTTCTTCTGTAAGTGGCAGGTACTTGAAAGCAAAATCATAAAACTCATCTATAAGCTCAAACGGCCTTTTCTCAAACATTGATGTTAATGTCATACAAGTATAGGCTTTATACCCCTAGCAGTTTCTTTTGACAATCTGAGTATTGATACATGAACTCACAAATGTTCAAAGTTAATATTAAGCATATCTAAAAAAAAAAACAACAAAAAAAAAACAATATTATAAGTATAAAATAAGCGTGATTAGAAAAAATAATAAAACAATAGAAGAGCAATAAAGTGCGCACTTAAAGAAATATAAGCGCTAAATAAGATGGCAGATGTTTGTGTGTGTGTGTGTGTTGGGGTTTAACGACACGTCAACTCGATTACGGCTATGTTGTGTCAAACACGGTAAGATATGTTTAATCGTCAAGAGGAGAGGAAAGAAAGCGGGACAGGCGACAGGAGCAAGCAGAGAGTGAGAGAAGAGATGTCTTCCCTGGAATGTCGAGGATGGCATTTCATGGGAGTAATCCCACCGATGGCGGGCTTACACCGCCTGGAGGTGGGAGCAGAGCACCTATTTATATACCTCGGGCCCCGGGGGGGGGGGGGCAGATGGCGGGTCCATAGGCATCATGCATCGTCATATTTTTTTCGAAAAAAGGTAGGACTACGGGTGGCGTTTGGGTTAGCGTGAGAGTTAATTAATCCAGCATGGCGCCTATCCAACTGTGGGAGTGTGCCTGTCTGTCCGCGGACAACTTGTGGTTTTTATAAGCTTTTCAACCTCCTGTAGTTATTTCAGCTGTCCACAACTGTGGTCAAAAAATAACATAACACTATTGTGTTATGTGATCACTTTTACAAAGTTATGTTATGCTTTATATAAATTATTGTTAGGTTGCCCGGATTTTTATGACAATATTCATGTTTTTTGAAAGATGACTGTTTTTGCTGAACATGATATAGCCCAGAAACACAGTAAATTAGTACAGACTACAATGTGGGATCGTTCTGGCCAGCCCTGTTGCTACCCTTTGGTTGTTGAATAAGCAATATACAGAAGAAGAAGAAGAAGAAGAAGAAAAAAATAACTTTTCCGTCTTTTGCTTGAAACGCCGTTCATGAAAAATCCATGGTACACGCATAAGGAAAATGTTGTCTTCGTATCGTAATTTTATCTTTTTTGGTAGTTAATCATTCAAATCATGAAGAAAATGTCTGTTCCCCTTTTCTATGTTCCATATGTCCAACACCATCACTCCTGCCTTGTGTCTGGCAGAGGAAAGTCATAGGGTGGTCAAAACCATCTCCCACTTCGAGAGAATTTTCAGTGTAAAGTATGATAAGTGCCAAACATGCGAATAATAAACTGTCGCAGTGTTACTCTTCAGGACCAGTGAAATGTTTATAGAAAAATTGTCTAAATTCCATGGAATTGCAAGTGTCTCAAAACATTGGCAGTGCCATACATAGTGCTTAAGACAATCAGATTTTCAGAGGTCAGTCGAACTCTTGAGCATGATCTACGCCCGTGTTTCTCACGCCCTAGTTAGCATTGAATTCCCCCCCCCCCCACACACACACAAACACGTTACAGTTATTGTGTAGTGTCATCTTGACCTAGCCCTTGTCAGTTTGACTGTGTTTTCGCTCACCAGCTTTGCTGCTCCCCACCCACACCACCCCCCCCCCCCGTTCCCCCCCCGTTCCTCTTCTCCCACCTTCCTCCCTTCCATGGAGATGGAGTGATTTGGCCGAACCAGAGCAGAGCGCAGTAATGATAGGGTCAATTATGCAGGCTGTATGAATTAGAACATTAGAAATCATCTTAATGAACATTTGAAAGAAAGAAAGAGAAAAAAAAAACGCATAGAAGAGAAAAAAGAATGACAGAATTAAGAAACAGTACGGAAAATGAGAGCGCTTATTTCTCTCCCCCCCCCAACACACACACACTCACTCAAATCACATGCTCCCACAAATGCACGCATACGAACACACACACACACACACATTTGTATATTTATATAATAAAAATATGAATTTAAAAAAGAAGAAGGATCACGCAGAAATAGAAGAGGGTAAACATAAGAGGGCGCTGATGCACACAGATTCACAAGAACTCGGTCGAGCTGTCAGTTTGGGCTTACATCTAGTTTTTATACTTGTACTTAGCAAGCTTCTTGATGGCCTCGGGGAGGTTGAGGTCCCAAGCACATAAAGAAAGTATTAATTTGAAATGTCATGCCCCAAGGGCCCTTAAAGGGCTTTTACATAATCTGTGGCTTGTCATTGTCAGCAAGGCCCTGCATCGGTGCTGTTTGAAAGAAAATTGTGTTCACGTGATAATTACAGAGGACGCTATTATCTGAAAGACATGCCTGTGCCTACAATGTATTTGATGATAATAATGGAGGACATCAGGTTTTCTTTCTTCTTTCTTTCTTTCTTTATCTTTTCTTTCTTTCTTTCTTTCTTTCTTTCTTTCTTTCTTTCTTTCTTTCATTATCTTTTTCTTTCTTTCTTTTCTTTCTTTCTTTATCTTTTCCTTTATCTCTCTCTGTCATTCTTTTTTCCTTCCTTCATCTCATAGACGATATAGAAGACTTTTTGGCTTGGCTTTGTGTAAAATATGCAGCAGCAGTTTCTTCAACTTTGACTTGCTGAAAGACTTTTTTTTTCCGTAGCTTCAGCCTGATTATTTGTGTTGGCCACAACCCAGGGAGCTGACGAGCCTAAAGCACAAAGTTGAGAAAACAGTAATTAAGCCTATTCAGAATGGCTCTACCTCTCGTCCCGCTTCTCCTCCATTTCTTTTTTTTTTTCTGTATTTGTTTGGCTCGCCGTGCACACGTTTATCATCTCAGAGTTTATAAATTAGCTTATAAATAAATACTTCAACCTATGAAATACATGACTAAATAAATGGATGATAAAAAGAAATTTTAAAGATGGATGATTAAAAAAAAAAAAAAAACGCATACAAAAAAGAAAAAAGAAAGGTTAAGAAATAAGTAACTAAGTAAGGAGGTAGGTAGGGTGACACGTAGGTACCTGGACACGCAGGCAGAAAGATTGGTAGTTAGGTCGGTGGGTAGATAACTAGGCACCATAGATGTAATAATGTAGATAAGCAAACAAGTATGTATATAACGCTTTTAAAAAGACCCCACCTTTGCAGATAAGTGGTCTGTATCGCGAATCTTTTTAGTTGCTAAAAAAAACTAGCTCTAGATTATCGGCAAAGGGAAACCAGTTGTGAAACTGTCTGGAAAGATTTCGTGCGCTTGATGAGTTGGCTTACACTGAAAGCATGGCGGCTGTCCACTCCGACCAAGCCGGGGCCACCAAGAACAAGCGTACCGGTATTCTCGGACTCGTGAAAATCATGTGGCACCTGGATTGGCATTGGGTAATGTTACAGAATTCCACACATTTTTTGGTGCAGGTGATCTTGATGTGCATGTAAACTTGCGTCATTTGTGGCGGAAAAAAATTGTGGGCCGAAGTTGGGTGCATTGTGTCTTGTTGAACTTGAAATCTGGAGCACACGTAATTATCATAGACAATATCCTAACTAACCGAACAGACATAGCTGGATTTACCATTATGCAAATGTATCACGTGCCACTGTATTTGCGCTGCATGAGAATAAGACAAATCTTTTCAAATGTAAATAGGGTAGGAGTAGGATATATATATATATATGAAAGGAGTATTTTATTATTGTTTTGGATTTAAATGACCTATAATGTATGGGGAAACTAAAGTTCTTCAGTGGCCTGGGTGTGTCCCTGTGTGTCTCCGCCCTGCCCTGACAATATAATGGGTAGGAACTGAAGAATGGCATTTTCATCACAGCTTATGAATGAGTTCCCAGTGTATAATTATTGACACTTTCCATAATTTCTGACGACAGTCCATTGCTTCACTGTATTCTCCAGAAACTGCATTTCTCCAAAACCAAAGTACATTGGTCATTGCCAAGAAGTTATGTTTGTCGGAATCACGTGACAGATTTGGTCTGTCAAACAATGTCAGTGGAGTTACCTTCGTGTTATTGATATTATTAATTATGGGACAGTCACATGCGTCATTGTATGGTGTTTAAGCAGGAACTTATCCCACGTCATCGCTGTAAACAATGGGTCGGTCTCAATCTCCATTTAGCCGGAGTGTTGACCACGTGATGACCATAGATAAATATAGAAATCTTATAAACTCATCATTTAATTATCGCACAACAGAGGTTGACAAAAGCAGAGCACGTTCAGTATTTTCTCTTTAATCCAATATTCATGTTTAGTACGTATATATATATACAAAACAGCAGCATTTTGCATGCAAGATCTGTCATAGAAAACACGTTTTATCTTTAAAAAAATACTGAAAGTTTTTCAAAGCGGACTTAACTATAAGAACAGCACTACCATAAAGAACACTTTCCCTTTTCCATCATGTACATTTATAAACGTCATTCAGTTGCCACATAATAAATTCTGAGTTCTGAGCTCACCTGTACACCTAGTCTCAACAAAGTGGTGCACAGAAAGTAACAGAGCTCTGTCATTAAGTATGCAAACAATAAGAACAACAGGTTTGTACCATTTACGCTGTAGCTAAAATGTACTGTAGCTGGTAAATGATTTATGTTCTCAATATCCACACTGTGTAAATCAGTATCCTGCTTGCAAGTCCTCACTATTACTCAGTCTCTTCACCTGGTCATTGACAGCGCTATCATCCACATACCGGTACACGTGTTCTTTTTGCAGACAGCATGTGATATTTAAATGAAGCTTATAGGTTATATAAAATATATGTACTACAGGTTAATGAAATTATACTCGGACTAGACCACATCATTCATCACAGGGCCCCATTTTTGTAGATCTAACTGAAACACACAGACAAACAAACCAAGAAACAAAATCTAATCCAGCATTACTTTTCTGTTCTTGACTGGAGCCTCCTGTCTAAAAATGTCTGGACAAACTTGTGGGAGGTGCAGAATAATACTGATCACATAACACAATAGTGTTATGTTATTTTTTGACCACGGTTGTGGACAGCTGAGATAACCACCACTACAGGAGGTTGAAAAGCTTATGAAAACCATAACGTGTGAGGTGTTTTTTCAAGATGCTGAGAAGGCGGTCTGTTGTACGCTTAATGCTTTTTGTTTGTCGTTCTAGTATATCTCTATAGTTTTGTGAAGTTGTTCTCTGCCCTGTTTACCAAAGTCTCAAGCCAGATCCATACAGTTTTATCCATGGCGCACAATGATCCCCCAAGAAGTGTATTTTTGGATAAATCTTTTTTTTTTTAAAGCTTTTCTTTAGAATCTGCAGTAGGTTTGTACAGAATGTTCAGTTGCCCTGTGAGAATGGGGATCTATTGGTCTACTGTGTGACATGTGACATGAGTGAGTGGGCTCAATGTTGATTGTGCTGTGTGAGTAGAGATGCATGGAAGGGATGAAGATGTAGACATTTTCACATTTCACGCACAGCTTTAGAAGAGCTTCAAGAAAGCTTTAGGGTGAAATTAAATTGCAATGATCAGCTTAAAATCTAATCCTTGTCACGGTTCTTAAGCACAGCTGAACGCATGGCTGAACCCGCCTGCCCAGTGGCCTAGTTGGGCATCAGATTAATACATTATATCGGTGGGCGATTAACTTAAAGTGATGGTCAGCCTCAGGTCATCCGGCCAAACTATCCCAGTTTGAAGAGCAGGGAAGCAGCCGTGATGTATCGCGTTTTTTTTTTTTTTTAAATGTACACGATTAGCCCCCAACATACCTGCATATCATCTATTTCTGTATAGGGGAGTGTGCGGACGCGTTATATATAAAATGGTGAGTGCCCGATATAGAAATAGAAATTAAAATGGTTTGTTATCAGCAACATTTATATTTTTCTCACTGTAGCAAATATATAGTAAGTTAGTGTGTTAGAGAGGGTTGATAACGGAAGAGACTTATAAAGGTTCAGCATGTACATGTATGTAAATAACAAAATAAATGTAACATCCCTACGTCGCAGACTTTCACTTAACGCGGGCAGTCTTGGAATCTAACACCTGTGATAAACGAGGGAATTCTGTGGATTGGAGACAGTACTGGACTTACATGAGATATCTTTATACTATTCATAGCACTGAAGTCCACGAACGTGTCATATGCGTCATCGTTTGATGACAAAGCAGGAACTTCTTCGTCATCGTCGCTGTGACCTAATAAACACGTTCTGAATGTCCACGTGGCCGGAGTTTTGACCACGTGATGGGCTGATATGAGACAGAAAGAAACCTTAGCCTATGAAAATAAAACTGAATTTACCATTTTATAGTAACTTATTTGGAAACATTATATTCAAATTGGATCAGCTTCCTGACCATAGTTATTATATCGAAATGTTATAATTATTATGTTGACATTCTCTGTTTTTCTTTTTCTTTCGTTCTTTCCTTTTTTTAAAAATAGTATGTGTGTAGTCTTTCATTTTTAAGAAAATATGTTTATCCCGGCTTTAATAATTTGGTAAGAAGAAATTATGAGTTGGAATTTGGAAATTTTTCATGAAGATTGGTGTTTCCGCCTTCTCTTCGTCGATTTTTAATCGGCAGTGCATGCATAAGCTCAGGATCTCCGAAATATATTTGTCCTTAACTGAGAAAGCTAAACGCCGGGCTTGTCTGCCCGAGAAGTCATGGAATCGTTAACCGAAAGAACCAGCAGATTATTAATCCTTCCCATTCCCCTGTGGGATTCGAATTCTCGATGTTTTTGCTGAAAAGAAGGGGTGAGGGGTATATCCCCTCCACCCTGGCGGCCACTGAAAATTATACTGTGCTGCTGTTGTTATACATATAGATTGTATATAATGAACATGTGGGCCTATGTACATTTTTTGTTCAGAGGCACGTCTTTTTTTATATCCCCTGCAGGGACCCGGGGTATATAAGTAGGTTATTTGCGCCCACCTGCAGGCGACCAAAGCCTGCCATAGGTGGGATGTCTCCCCGAATGCCATCCTCGACATTTCAGGGGCGACATCTCTTCTGTCTCTCTCTCCTTCTCCTGTCTTCTGTCCCACTTTCTTTCCTCTTTTCCTCTCGAAGTTTAAACGTATCTCACCATGTTTGACACAATACAGCCGTGATCGTGCTGATGTGCAGTTAAATCCAACACAAGCAAACAAACGAAAGTTCTTTCCTTACTTCTACCAAAGATAGTTTGACTATCCATGCTTGTGCTTCTGCCTTGCCGTTGGATACCAGAATTTTGTTGGCAAAGCCTGGGCCGGGGCAAACTTACATAAGATTTAGAAAGATCATATAACCGGCCACGGGTCACGGCTTTTGGGACATGTACTTCTGATGGAGTGTTACACTACCTGACCCATCCCGTTAAGTTGACCGCGATACTCTTACGCCTCATCTGTGTTACTTTCGCTTTGACCTGTGATATCAAGGAAAGTAAAAGCAACAAAACTTCTGCTGTATATTTGCTTGGGCGGTGGGTTTATAATAGTTTATTTATTTATGTTTTATTTATTTGTTTCTTTGATTTATAGAAATGTCTTAACATTTTAGTTGGACTTTGTACCGACAACTAACTAAATGGTCTTCCCCAAAAGATGCACCAACAATCTATCGAGCCGACGTGATGAAATCCGCCAGAGGCCAAAACACTAGAATAATAAAATCGGCTCTGCAAAATCTACTACTAACTTTGCCCTAAATCCAGACTGAAGAAATGAGAAATGAATTTTCTTTCTCGACAGCTGCCAGTAGAGAAACTTCTGAAACTGTTAAGTTTTGGGTAATACATTTGCCTCGCCTTTGAAATCAATCTGGTGGATGGTCCATGTAGATTTCACCATACTGTCAACGTTGTGAATTGGAAATGCTTTCTTAGCGCTCTTGCTCCTCTGTTTCAGATTGTTGGTAGATTAAGCATAGTCTGAAGTAAACGGATTCCTCACGACGTACTAAGGCCCACTAAACCTTACGAAAACTTTGGTTCTATGCTACGGCCACAAATCGGCTGCAGGCCGTGCTCAGACTAAAAATGCGAGGCATTTTCCATGCAATAGTTTAGTGGCATTCGCTCTATTTGTCGGAGTAAGCCTGTGGTCGACGTTCTTCTTGAGACTAAAGCCTACAATACAGTACTGTATAATACAGCACTCAGGTTTCCAACGTAGGTCAGACGACGAATAGAGGCCGTGCTCTGTCATTTAAAAAAAAAAAAAAGCGAGGATCAGGTGTTTGATTTCCAAAAAAAAAAAAAATGTTATTGTAGTATACATTATAGTATTAGTTCTGTCTATCAAAGAATCAATCCTAATAGCGCCAGTGGGCCGATCTTCTCAAAGAGTCATCCGTATCCGAGAAGGCTAGGCGTCAGACTTTCTTATACGAAGAGACCAGAGGACGGCCGAGTCGCTCAAAAAGCGAACAGGTTCTAATTACATGTACATTGTATTTCTCACCCTCCTGCAGAATTTGAATCCAGGATGATTTTGGCTATCGCATCGGGTCGGTGACGACGTCAAGTATGTTTCCTGTGGGCATGTGCCTATGTTTATGTTTGTGTGCGAGTTTGTAATATAGTTATTATTATGATTACTATTATTATTATTTACATGTTAAGTATTCTTTTCCAAAAGAGTGTAGGATATAATAGTAAGTCACATCATTTCAGTTGTGAAACGACATCGTTTTTGAAACACATGGCACTCCAACATTTCGACCCCAATCTCTGGGTCAACAGTGTCCATTATATAACTATATACAGGTCCTAGACTGAGTCCACACAGCAATAATTACTTCCAACAGTACTGTAGAACAGTTTTAGGGTTGCAAACCTTGACCAGGAATGGCAGAGCTGTGCACCACTTACATGTAGTCAGTCAGTCTTGTAGTATGTGTGAACTGGCACCTGTTTTACGGAACACCCCGATGCTATTTATGACATTTAAGTCATATGTCATGCATGTGACGGTGAATGAACGAATGTTATACATTATTACAATTGTGAATTAGACTGAGGTTACTGTAGGACATTTCATGCAGGACAGATAAGTTTTATCTTATCTAATCTTATACCAAAGCCTATAGATCTAGATGTGCACAGTGGGGTCGCCAGCTACAACCATGAACCGAGGCCGTGACCGACATACTTCCTGTAGAACTTTGTGTAACCTTTTTTTTTTTTTTTTCCAAGAACACCCCGATGCTTAAGTTTGTATGACATTCAAGTCATATGTCATCACTTAGACTGAGACGCCTGGCAGAAATTTCAGGCAATAGGACAAGCAAAAGTTTAACTTTAATCTAATCCTATCTTATCTAATCTTATACCAAAGATCTAGTACTGTGTAGTGGGGTCGCCAACTACAAGCATGAACAGAGACCGTGGCTGACCTACATCCAGTATAACTTCGTATAACGTGTTTTACAGAACGCTGTTCGTGCTATATAGGCCTATGACAAGCGCGAACGAACTAGACCCAGATCTAAGCTCTATAAGTTTATAACATCCGCACTGTGCTTGATGAAACAGCGATAGTTGTGCCGTCACGAATTTGAGGGGAAGATGTGTAACGCATGATAAAAGTCATTGGATTTCAAATCAACCCCACTCAACTAAAGCGTTCGCCGATGGTCAGGCTGTCTCTGCCAGTTGTGTGTGGATTTCTAACCACCTGAGGCGTTTTTTACCAGTGCCGCTAGAAAGGTCAGTGTTGTGTGGAAGCTAAAAAAAAAAACAAAAAGCCTAAAATTTTGCACTGCAGTTAACACTAGTCGTGTTATAAGTTGGATAGTGGATATCACGTACATTATCCTGTTTTGATATAACTATTAGACTCTAGGACACTGTGACAGAACGAGATTGCCCCCCCCCCCTTTTTTTTGTCGTGAAAACACTGGCTGCCTTGATATGCGTGAACCGAATTTTGTGTAGTCTTGAAATGGAAGTGGCAAGTTTTCAATTTCCTTTTTTAAATTCAGGCAGAGAACGCATGTTTTACAGAAGTAGTTCTGAAACCTGATGTAATACTAGCTGATGTGCAAATTTTATGGGTACGAAAAGTTTACTATGCAACATCTGTGATGCCAAGATTGATGTGAATAGAATGATGATTATTATAACTGACCCAGCTGATATCAAGATATAAGGCTAGTTTGTTTGTTGTTGTTGTTGTTTTTTTCCTACAGTATGGATAGATTTATTGTGTCGTTATATAGCACATTTTGGTTTGATAGGGTTATGAAAATGGAGGCTTAGTTATGGTAATTGTACAAACTGATTTATGTGGTTCAGGTGTGTTAATGTTTTTCTGAATTTTAATTGATACAACTTAAAAGATGAGTTCATGTGAAAGAGAAGTTGGCCACTTGTGACCTAAACCGATCCAAGATCGTTAAGTATAGAAATTAGAATGAACATTGGTGCCGAAGACCTAAAATGCAATGCTTTGTTATTAATGCGATGTTTGCAGTAACTGCTGTTTGAATGACGTAGAATGAAAAGGAAGACAGAAGGCAGAGATTAGTATGGATGAATGGGTGATGGGATAGATCAGTGGATATAGGTGGATAGGTGCATAGCCAGACAGACATACCTACAGTATCTATCTATCTATCTATCTATCTGTCTGTCTGTCTGTCTGTCTGTCTGTCTGTCTGTCTGTCCGTCCGTCCGTCC
>JBCAUA010000002.1:1880533-1891380 GCA_038406235.1 Peronia verruculata | reverse complement strand
AGACCAAACTTGGGGCTTTAGCGTTCTTGGATCGTGAGATATCACGTTGTAAAGATGCGCACAATTGGATCGGATTGCGGATTGAATCCCCTGCCAAGGCAGGGGAGCGGCCTGCGGTCACAGTAGTTCTCACGGCTGACAGCTGATTTATGACCGCGGCGTGGGTGGCCCAGTCGAGGAATTGGGTCAGCAACTAGAATACCGCTTTCGCGACAAATAAACAGCCGTGTGATAAGCAAAGATTGTTTAAAGATGAAATTGTGTGTGGTAGTAAAGATGAATGGGTCAATCTTTAGTCAAAGTACTTACATATGAGGAAAGTATTGGTATGCCATCAAGTTTTCTAACAGTTCAAAACAAAATGCAAAGGAATTGCAAATGGAATTGAACTGAAAACAGGTATGGTATGTTTCAGTTCTATTTTTGGTTAATCTACCCAATATAACCCCTTGAGTTGGTAAGAACTAGTTAGAAATATGAATTTATGGCTAAGCTCACAAACTTAACCTCTTGAGTTGGTAAGAAGAGATATATGACTACATGGTTCATCTAATTAATTTCACCCCTTGAGTTGGTGGGCAAAAACTAAAAGAATGGAATGATGGTTATCTAACTAATCTAATCCCTTGAATTGGTAAGAGCAAATTCACAATATAACTTCATACTTAAGACTGAAGAGCTTTCGGTCATTAACTCCTGCCCATAATGACTAGGCCTCTAGTAGTCTGGGCTGACTGATCACTCACCCATTTCTGCTGCCAGCAGCAAAACTGTCTTTCCCTCATTATCCTTGATGGCAGCACTGTCTGGCGTTAGTAAAGTCTGTTCATTGACAAAAGAATTATTTGTAACAACAATGTTAAGAAAAGTTAACAATCAGGAAGGTGAGATTAAACAATACTTTCAATCTTTCTCAGTCGAAACCACACTGACAATGATGTGACATACAGACATAACAATAAAACATTATTTACACAAGGTCATGTGGAAACTTCCCTAACAACTGCTAAAAAATGTAGTCAATTCTTCGAAGTAGTCTCCTTAGGCATTGATACACCATTGATAGCATATACACCATGAATCAAGAACTAACCAAACTACTTCTCTGTGAGCCTTCCAAAACTGCCCGAAAATTGCCTGTCACCATATTAAATCACACCATAAAAAGGGCCCAAATCTGGTGAATACAATGGATAGGCAGATATAATAATATTGTTATATAAACAACAGGGTGCACTCTCCTCCTTGGAGCATCCAGTTACTGTCACGCAAAGCCTCAGGTTATTTGCGTCTGATGTCTTCCTTCAGCTGTCTTAGAATTATCATTATGATACATTGACGATGTCAGCAATCTTCTGTTTTGCAATTCTATGACCCTGGGGCACAATTCTTGAAATTTCTTCAACTATTCTATATATCTGCTTGTTAAATGTGTGTATACTTCTCATCATCCTCAAGTGATGTTCTTCCCCTCTTCAATCATGAATGCATTCAAAACAAACAAAATGGCCTATGGCAACATCACCTTGAAATTCTTTTATCATTTCAAGGATCTGAGCAGCAGTTGATTAATCAAGATTTTTTCATCAGATGTTTGTTCTTTACTCTAATTTGATTTCCATGTTGAACGCAGGCAGAATTGTAACCGGATCCTTTAGGTTATTAACTAAAAAACATGTAGTCATGTTTTGAAATCTGACACAGTCAAACCACAAAATTGAATAGATACAATTATAGGTGACCACCCCTCCTCCTGCTATGTGTACATCTGAACAGGCCCTGCCATTCCAATACCATAATCAGATGTCCAGAAACTTTTGATACCACTTTACATCTGAAGCTCAAGACCACATAAATATAATGAGCCAAAAGCTGACCAATGAGAGTATCGCCATATACATGATTGTTTGAGTAGAGAAGCCCCATTCCAGAACTGGATTCAAGAAGAACTGCACAAAGTGGTTACATCAGTGAAACATCTCTGAGGCATCTAAAGTGCTGTTACAGCAAAATTGCCTTAGTTGGATTCATGTCAAACACTCAGTCATTTCAACAATCTCTAATGATTCAACCACCAAATCCAAGTGTCTGTAAATCAATTTATCAATCTGCCACACCATCATCCAACTTTTGGCTCATCAATCATAACAAACCTGTAAACACTCCAGCGGCTGTGTCCTCCTCACTGACCAATGCATCCATGTTCTCCCATTTGCGTCCCGTTCTATGCCATCTGGCTCATCCACTGGATTGTTCTCCGCATGACACAAAAGTTCAAAATGTTTAATGTTATCCATGCGACACGCCCACATGCTAGGGGTCAACCCATCTTTATCCCGTGTGCTGGCTGAAGCTCCATGGGCCAATAAAATCTGCGTTTACACACAATAAATGATCTAAATTAAGAATTTCATCCTAAACTGAGAATTTTCTACTTTTTCCAAAGGAACAACAAAATCACAGTTTGGTTAACCTATATAATAGAGTCAGGTAATCTGGTGAGCAGCAGAACTAATGTGACCAACTTAATGGCTTTTTGGCCACTCGCCCTATAGATCAAGGATTTTATTGTAACTTCTCACATGAGATGCAAAACACCATAATCTCTTACTCTCTTATGACTCCTGTCATGAAAAATTCATTATTCACTCAAAACTTTGAAATTGCACCTGTCTACCCTTAACTGTCCCTGACACATTTTCACTTACGATAATTTGCCATCATTTTGACCATTTTGCATGGTTCATTCATCTCCTGCTTTCAAGAAGACCATTATTCCAAGTTATGAGTTTCTTTGAAAATGCAATTAAAAAAAAAAAAAAAATGGTATCATCCAGTGCTTTGTTTGAGTTGGGCAAATTATATTTAAGATGATGATGTACTGCAAAGATAAGGTAGAAATTAAAGTACTTTACATGAACCAAATGACAAGACATTTCCAAGTCCAAGTATTAACCTCTCAGTTTTCTTACTCTCCAGATGGGATAAAAAAAATTCAGACCTGCAAACAGTCAGTGCTTCGTGTTGTTACTGCCCAGTGAATGGGTGCTCTCCCCTGCACATCACAGACAGTAAAGTCTCCACCATAATCCACCAACAGTTGCAATGCAATATGGTTCCCATCATGGCAGGCCCTATGTATTGCTGTCGACCCATCTACATGACAGTAAAGAGCAAATAGATCAAATGCTTTACCCCTAGCAATTTACAGAAACTTTCAGAGAATGTTTTGTGATTGAATCATATTCAGAGCAATTATCCATGTATGGTTTCATCACCATCACTCATTATGTTAATCTTGATTCATATGCTACTCCTTATTTTATAGATGTAACAATGATGCACTGTTTGGAACAGTTCTACAATAAAATACTCTAAAACAAATTTGTTCACTTCCAATTCATTACGCACAATTCTTTTATTTGCAAGTATCATTTCCATTTAACCACTTTTAATTTATTCGGTGTGAACAGGTTTAACTACTCATTTTACATGTCAATGGCCAAACACAAGCCAGAATAGAGACAAGCTAGTTGCAGAGGAATGACAGCATGTGAACTTGCAAGACTGGGCCGTCAAATGGAAAATAATCGAGAGATCAAGATCAGTCCAGCAAAACGCTCCATTGAGTGTTTGCTATGTGGCCACCATAAGAGTCATCTTAAGGTTCCAGTTGAGGACACAGAGATGAACCAGGTATAAGGCTGGACTTTATTAGTTGCAAATGTCGACCACAGATATATGCATAAATACAAATTTGTTACCACTTTTTTTTTGTTTGTTACCTCATCTATTTCAAAAAAACACAAAAAAAACTATCTCCATCAGCTATCCACAAACCATAGGTTTTTGATACCATACATATCATATGAGCCTAATCTCAAATCCAGAGTAGAGTTCTTCAAGCATCATGTTCAAAAATAATCCTGACACAATGTGTGCACACAAAATACTCTGAAATGCCAAAAATGTAAAGTGTTTTTATTTTTGTGTGATTCACAGCTGTGGCTACTCCTACAACTGCCTCAAAATAAACACAATCCAAGTTATGCCTTTCTCAAATCAGCATTGCACTACTTACCATGTGCCTGAAAATTAATATCTGCCCTCTGTTCCAGCAGAAACTGTAAAGAATCATGTTGAAAGAAGTGCACTGCGTACATAAGCCCTGTACGACCCAAGCCATCCACAGCATCAGCACAACCCGGGTCTGCAGACAACAAATGGAAAAGAAATAGGAAGAAAAAAAAAATTGGATATCTTTCTTTATAAGAAAATCTTAATTATAATTCACTGTTCAGTTATTTTCCATTTTCAACTACAAGACAGAAGAATAGTTCCTCAGATGTTCTCACTGCTGTTTCATTTCAGCTGAGATCTGAAACTTAAGGATTCATTATCAATTCCAAGTCTTTCAACACAACAATATGGAAAATTCTATTTACCAAACATTTTTTGTATATACTAAATAACTTTTTTTTGAAAGTGGTTTCTAAGACTGACATATGTGATTTCTTCTGATATGCAGGTTCCTTACAGCCTCTATTTTTGGCACACAGTTTGTACCACTTTGCACTTTACAAACAACAATAATGAAATAATGTTTCTGTAATACCATTGTTTTAATCCCTTTCTTCAATATCTCTTTACACCCCGATGCACCCAGCCCCGCTCCCCCAAAATGCAGCAAACAAATGTAGATCTCATTTACGCTGAATCAGGGGAGAGCTGTACTTATTCAAAACAAAAATGGAGGAAACATTGACAAAATGAAACACTAAAGCCCACATATTCCTAATGACTTTAGTGACATTGAAAGTAATAGTGTTGATCACGTTCTTATAACACTCAAATCCACTCTGGCTCCTTTTGACTGAATTTTGATTCTAGTTTGTGAAAATTATCTAGAAATGTCTATTGTATCATTTCTAAACATCAGCGATTACTGCATCATTTGAAATTGAAAAAAAATTCATGCAACACTGACACAAAATATGACTTTCATGTTTAAAAAAAGTTTTTTCTAAAAATAGAATCTTCTCACTACACGAGATTGTCACAGCTTTGCCTCTGGGCAGGACTGGGTCAAATTCAAATAACAATGATAACACAAAATGTTATATGATATATCTGAACTATGAATGAAAATAACAAGCACAGGTATGTGCACATAAGAATTGACAGATCTATCCCTAATTAGGCAAAATATCATTAAATTAGGCTGAAAATCTGCATATGCTCTATGTTGCTACCTTGGTGCAAGAGCTCACTGATTAGTTCCACATCTCCAGCTTTGGCTGCACTGATAAGGGGAGGAAGCACCATGAAGTTGACACTGTCACCCAATGCCATGTTTGAGGGCAGCCGTGTGTTGTCCAAATTGAACTGCATAAGGATTCAGTAACACAAATAGGAAAATTATGTCAAACATGGACTGCATGGACTGACCTGGATCTTACTGCAATAAAGAAAATACAGTAAAAAGAGATATGATGTTTACGCATTTCTTCCTTAAGTTCAAAGTAAATGTTGTATCCATGAGCAGCTATAAGAGGCAGGGTCATTACAGAACAGATTATCAATCTCACGAAGATAACTTACAAATCATGCTGAACTTTTCTCAGTGACATTCTGGAATAGAGTACTGTTCATATTTTCTTTTGCATTTTCAATTCTATTTTCACTAAGTTATCATACGTATGATTTGTTTGTGCATGTGTATATATGTAACATAAGACAATAGAAACTTTGCTCATATCCCATACCCATCGCCAAATGAATTTGTCTGGTGCATCAACAAACGGAGTCATGGGACTCAATCCCCGAGCAGTCAGAGAAAGAGAGTTGGCACATTTCTCTTGGGATCTGTTCTGTATCAACCTAAGAAAAAAGGTGTAAATAACTTCAAGATCTCATTAATGCATAACTGTTTCCATGCCCCTCCCCCCCCCCTTCCACCTTTAACCAAATCAAATAATGCACAACAATTTTCAGTTTATTATACTGTTCATGTCAAATTCCTGTCCTCTGGCACAGAGGCTCTATTGGCAAGGTCTTAGAAACATGCACTTGTCCTCCATCACTCTTACACATAAATATTATCATTCCATAACAGTATCCAGTGGTCTCCGCCTAAGTCCCCAGTCCTCAGGAGACAAAAAAAAAGTGGGCTTTTAAGCGGACGGGTTCATAGGCAGAGTGAAAAGTTATGCAAGCTGTCTGACCACAGACTGTTTTCACTACTATGATTAGTTGATTATTACCCGTAGTGAAAGATATATCTACGTGAATAAAATATAGACTTCTTTGATGTGTGTGTTATAATTAGATCCAGCAATTCCTAATCTTTTTTTTTTTTTAGGCATATAATTACATCAATACTGCTCAGTGTTTAAACGTCGTGTGCGTTTTTAGATAATGGTATCATTGTTGAAAACATGATATTGCTACGCTACAGATAATTGCACAAGCGGCTCTAGTGTTGACAGACTGACCAAAGTAGCAAAACAACTGACCAGTCAGGAGGCTATACTTACTCCTCCTTATCCACAGAGCCAATCACATGTGCTGTCCCATGTGTTGTCAAACAAAGACATGGTTATGAGTTAGTCCACAATGCGGCCTGATTATGCATTCATACATCAACCATTACTCCTCACACCTTTATCTACCTGTTCTCTCCACTCTTGTCCCCATTTTACTGTACATCTAGCACTGTGCATTTCTCTCAAGCGGACAACATGATGTGAAATTACACCATAGGTACTCACGTGTTTTGGTGCGACACTGGGGCTCTTAGGTGCATATTTTACTCACGAGCGGGCTCTTAGAGGGGTAAATTATAGAGGAAAAATTCCATTTCACAGCAAGGCAGCTTCTTAGGTGGACTGGGCTCTTAAGCAGAGGGTTCTTAGGTGAAGACCACTGTACTAGATTGGCTCATGAGTTAATGAAATCAGATTCTAAACATCCTGTGGTGACTAAATGTCCTTTAAATCCCATGTACATGAATAATGTTAGTTTACAACATGAAGAATGAACTAATTTGAAGTTCCTGAAGTTCTTCTTCTGTGGCAATTCACACATTCCTTAGATTTCAGATCCCTCAGATGTGGTTTTTTCCTTCAGTTTGAGCTACTTCATGTTTATCCTGTTCCATCAGGCAGCAAAATGTTAAATGGCCTCATTATTTTTTAAGCATCCGTAAAAACTATTGAATAATGGCAGTAAAATTAATGATCACACTACATGCTGCATGCCGAAAAATTAATAACAGCACACTCTGAAATTTTGTGTTCCTGTGCCAATTTTCTTCTATCACAAGACCATCATCTGACCAATAATTGGAACAAACCACACATGTGGTGGTCTGGGAAAAGTGTATAAAGGTTGGAAGTCTTACTTTCTAAGTTATTAATTATTGTTTCCAAAACCAGAGCTTTTACTGATTATGTAGCTTTGGAATTTTGTTAGATTTTATTTATATTTTAAACATCTCTCATGTTTTGTTTGGTTGTTTTAAATATGAATTTTTAGAAATGACCAGGTCAGAAAAGTTCATTTCAACAAAAATATGTTTTAAGTTTCAGAAACAAATTTTAGTGAATTCAGAGAGAAATGAGTGATATATCTGTAATTAAAGAACATATATATTGTTCTCCTTCCCTTTGCTTTGGAATATATCTAATAGTTATTTGAAGTAAAACTGCAGTACAATTCACTATGGTGAAACAATGCTACATGTAGCTGAAGTGACTGCAAAGAATTCATCAAATGTCAGAAAAAAAAGTTTTAAAATTTTATCTAAAAAAGGGGAAAAAATAATCTTTTCTGCATTAGAGATAAGAAGGTAAACACTGGTTTAATGCTATTAGCTAAATTTTCACCACATGATCCCAAACTGACTATTTTTGCCTGTAGCTCAGATCCCGTGTGTAAATTTTATGTGCTTTTTTCAGGCCACCATACACACATGACAGGATATACAAAAATTATCAAAATTCTCTCAAATGTTATAAACTGAACGCTCTCATTTTAACTCTAATGGTAACTGGAAACAAATAACTGTTTAACTGCTGATTCTTCATTGCTGAAAAGGTTATTTAAATATGCAGCATACCTATAATATTTCTGCATGTGCAGAAGTGCCAGGTTGAGCGTGTCCCGAACTTCCGCACATTCCACATCTTCACTGAGTTTGAGAAGAAACTCATGGATAAAGGCAGCTGCCTTCTGGAAGTCTGATTAACAAAAAAGAGATGACAATTTTACAGACTTGTAATAGGGACAACAAAGTTTGATAAAGCACAAAGATAACAAAATTTTGCCATGAAACATGAATGTGCCTTAGAAATATAACAGCTCTTCATCACATCAAAATCAAAGCATGGTATTTAAAACCGTTCATACTTCTCCTAATGCTGCCAAGCCCCAACTAATAAAAAAAATGAAACAATACAACTGCCTCCAGTTTGTTTACTGTGTGACGGAGCATTAACCTATGTATTAATTGTGTTCAACTCAGCCACTTGATTAATAATTCAAATCCACCCCAAAGTTATTGGTATGTTTTGCATTTTGTTTTTCTTCATCATGTTTACCTTTTTCTTTATCTTTTTTTCATTTTCTTCAATAATGGAGACAACCAAAGGATAAAAATTATAAACAGCAAATCCAGGAAAAAGTTTCACAAAAGTTTATGTCGCTGAAAGTAAGTTTCCAACTCTATGGCTACAAAATAAAAGATTTATGTTGACTAATTTTGTTTTTCTGTGTGTGACTGTTGCTTCATCCATTCATTTCCTGAACTTCCTCTTATGTACAGAGAAATGGTAGAAGGAGTAAAAAGAAAAGAAATTTTTCAGTGACATGGTAACACCACTATAGCACTGTTGTCTAAGAGTGCTGAAAAAATAATATGTTGGATCACTGATTCCCCTTTAAGCCCACCCTTTTTCCTCTTTCTTGTTCTTTTTTTTTTTTTAACATGATAATTTTTCTTTTTTTTTTTCTTGGGGGGGGGGGGGTTGCTTTGCATCTAGTCCCATTTTGGTGCATCATGCATGTCATAATGATTGATGTATTATAATTAATGCATGTCATCTGAGGATGCAATCTTCTCTTGAAATGCTGGGATTTCTGACATGGCTTGCATGCAACATGTCTAGCTGAGTTCAGCTATTCTGTTTCTTTTCGCAAATCTCTTGGTGGCTTTGCTAAACTCGATATAAATCTCAAGTAAAATTTTCTGCTTCCGTTCTACATCACAATAGACACTTAAAATGTTGCTATGGCAACTAATACTCCCTATTACGGAGGAAAAGAATGCCAAATGTGAGCTCCCTATCGAGCATACATCTTTAGTTCTCGATCAGGGGATTCTTTAGGGATATAAACTTCCAAACTGAAGATTAAAGTATTAAACAATAAGAATGTATGGAGATACACCTTGTACAGTGTAGTGTTAACCTTGGCGTCTACTAGACAAATATGGCGACCATAGTCTTTACCTTTCCGTTTGATGACCATCCTAAGTTACTCATTGATTAATTCGTTAAAGTTGCCATGATGTAGGCGCAGGTTAATGGTCTCTCTAGGACTCTGGCAATGCCATGTCTAGTTATTCTGCAGATCACATAATGTTGAACAAATATTGCAATTCTACTGATGCAAGAAATACCGACAAGTAGATAGTTTTGGACAAGTCCAATACCCATAAAGCTTGTTATTTCCGGTACTAGTAATAACAGAAATGAGTGCATATAATTAGCTGAAAAATACTTCTTTATGGTCGTTTTTTTTTCTTTTAAAAAAAAATTATAGTTAAATTAAGATTTTATCTATTGAAATTGGTCTATTTAGCAAATTTTAAGAGGCGATTCATGTTCGAGAAATATGTGTTAAACTTCCGTTTGAAAATTCCTACGCTCAAAATAAGTCCGCCCTTCGTTACGGCCGCCATATTGGTTACCTATCTGGTAAAAGAGGAAGAGCTACAAAATCCTGAAACATCTGCCATAATCTCACGGCCGGGGGGCAATCTACCAATCAAGTTTGTGGGATAGGGTCTTTTGGAATGGCCGATACAGATAAATTGAATATTGACAGTATTATAGCTCGACTTCTTGAAGGTAAGCCGACTCCGTCGATAGACAAGATTTGTTGACATTTTAGGAACTAGCAAATCTTTCAACTCTGTTAGTTCAATCCGATATGTTTCTAATGCCATCGTCTCTGTTGCAATTAGGAGTTTTTAAATTTAAAAGCTTTTGTCGGAGCTTCCTACTTCCATGTGGACAATACTTAAGTAATAGTCAGTCAGTATCTTGTATGCGTTCCTAGAGCCCCAGTCCAGACTTGTCAATTCCTGAGTTCGAAGGTCTTCAGTTGTACAAAATAAAAAAAAAAAGAAATTGCCACCTTTATTATATGATATGTCGGAGCTGTTAAGAGTCTGCTAAGGACAGGAGTTAGATCCAGGCGATGTGTTGCCAGTTCGAATCCTACTGAGATATGGTATGATCAGCAGGAGCTCCTGGACTCACTCCTAGCTTACTGTCTTTTTTTATGTTGATCTATCTAGCCTAGATCTAGATTCTAGATCTAGATCTCTATATCTAGAGTCTAGTCAGTCATCTAGATCTAGTCTTAGTCTAAGGGGGCCTTTAAACGTGCAGTTGATTCATTGACGAACTATCAGTTGAACTGACAGACGGCCGTTTTGGGTCATCGTTGAACTGACAGTCTGTTGACAAGAGAAGTCCTTATACTTAACAAAGTGGCTATTTTCCGGCGTCGCCCTGACAGAACAGCACTACGGTCCCTAGAGAATAGATGTTAGCGTTAGG
>JBCAUA010000002.1:1857283-1869782 GCA_038406235.1 Peronia verruculata | reverse complement strand
TACTGGATTTTTTTCTCAGATACTGGATTTTTTAGTCCAGGATACTGGATCAGCTCTGAGAAAAGTGGCAGGTCTGTTTATATACAACCGGTGAAAGTCTTAAGAATGCAAATCATGCATTTATGAGGTCTGGCATTTCCATGCTATGCCTGTCACATTTCTTTTTTTTTTTTTTAAATACAAAAGCGGACTCCACTGTACAATCAAAAGAAATGATCTTATGGGAGGGGAGTATCAAGTACATGTAGTCTCTTTGTTTATACGAGATTGAATAATAACACAAGACTCCTGACACCTTGGCCCACTCAGCAAGGTGCTAAATCTGAGCCTGCATCGTGTCACTCCAAACCCAAGGTGGGGTCACAGTCACCCTGAGGCTAAGTATTAGCGCCAAGATCAAGATTGACAAGCCCAGCTAGGCACGCGTTGCAGCCCTTTGGCTGTGTGGCACTTCTAGAGTTAAGTTTATCCAGTTTGTTTTGTTTCTTACTAAAGTTACTCATGTAACATTTTTTTTTTTTTTTTTTTTAAGGTTTGAGCCCAGACTTGCAATCTATGGAACAAATCCGACGGATAATGAGACCAACAGATGTGCCCGATCAGGGCCTGCTGTGTGACCTGTTGTGGTCTGATCCAGATAAAGAAACAATGGGCTGGGGTGAAAATGACAGAGGTGTTTCTTTCACATTTGGAGCTGAAGTGGTGGCAAAATTTTTACACAAGCATGATTTGGATCTCATATGTCGAGCGCATCAGGTTTGTTAACGTTTGGTAGTTTTACATGTATGCCTGTTGCATGGTGCCATCAATTGAGGAGTTAATATGATAGTTGTTTTGTTCGGGAGGGAGGGGGGGGGGGATATATTGTCATGTGTATTATGACCATAGAGTGGTCTTTAGTAATGATGTGGAAGGAACTTTTTTTGCTTGCAGGATCTTGGATACTTTTCAAGATCAGGTTCATCATTCACTTTTTTGTCACTCAGTACCTGGAATTCCATTTTAAAAATGTCTTGATTGTAGGGTGTGAGAGTTGTTGATGGTTTAACGTTGCTGTTGTTAACGCTGTTATATTTTATTTGTACCCGTTTCTTGTTTAGGATATTTTGTTACAGTATTGAATGTTGCGGAATTTTTCATTCACAGGTTGTAGAAGATGGATATGAGTTTTTCGCCAAAAGACAACTTGTTACACTTTTCTCTGCACCAAACTACTGCGGGGAGTTTGACAATGCTGGGGCCATGATGAGTGTTGATGAGACACTGATGTGTTCTTTCCAGGTGAGCTATTTTGTAGTCACACATTAACCATAAGATTTACTGAGCTGATAAATGCAGACTATTTGGACTACACAAGACCAGCATTTCTCACTGTATCAAGAAACTTTTCTGGATATTGGTAGGAAATTTTGCACATCAATAAATGACAATTTAGAAAAATGTTCACTAAATATGTTTCCAACATTGAGAGAGGAAATCCACCTTACCGGTACCTCACTGAGCCCAGACTTTGACTGGGCAAGTAAATATCTTTATACTTGTCTTTTTTCAGAGTCTTGGTGATTCACTGAATCTATAAAAATATGATACTGACTGGATATCTTTGCGCAGACATATTTGTGTTTTCCTGTTTTCTTTTATCTGGCATAGCTTTACTTCGTGTCAGATTTAAAAAAAAAAAAAAAAACATTACTGCCAAATCTAGCGGGCAATGCCAAATACACCAAAAAAAAAGAAAATAGTGACTTTTCACATAATAACCTGTTTGCTCAAAGCCCATTCACGCAATCACTTTCAAGAGAGAATATGAGAGGGGATGTGGATTAAAATAACGGATCTCTAGTGTGCTGACCACGTTCACTGCAGTGAAAATAGGTCTGGCTTCCCGGGTCTGCTCTGGGTGGTATCCGTGACCACATCTTAATTGTAGTCCTGAGCGCTCCTCACATTGGCGATGTGCCAGTTTTAAAAAAGTACACCCACAAAGCCAAAAAATGGCAACAAGAGACATGGAAGTCATGGAAAGAGGGCTAGTTTTTTGGTTAAATGTCCAAGGTTGAAAGCCAAACACAACACTCTTCATGTTAATTTTTCGATGAAAAAATCTTAAAACGCATTTTTCTCAAAACCTTTTTTTTTTTTTTTTTTTAATCGAAACCGATTGAACCCAAATTTAGTGCATGTCATAATCTGTCATAACCTGTCTACAATAATTTTTTTTTTTTTTAAATCACCTTTAGGACATATGTATGTGTTCTTCCCACACTCACACAAACACATGAAAATATTCATTTTCATCTTATTAATAGATTAGTTGAGCTGAAAATTCTATCAAAACCAGTTCAGTCCAGGTCTAGATACATTTGGCGCTGTATCTCCTTTTTTTTTTTTTTTCTCTCCTCTCCTCTATCACTTTCATTTCTTTCAAAATGCGGATGTTTGTTGTCATGAATTACGTTTTAATTATGCTATTATTTTATTCCACAGATTTTGAAACCAGCAGATAAGAAAAAGTTTCCCTATGGGGGATTGAATGCAGGTCGACCTGTCACACCACCTCGGGGCAACCAAAAGGCTAAAGGAAAAATGTGAAGAAAACCCAGTGAGCAAAAATCACTGTTCACAAATGTTGGGAAAGGGTGGGGAGGGAGGGGGGAGGAATCCTCAAACCAAAATCTCTATATTTCATATTAACTACTCATATGTGGTTGAAAAGATGTTTTCGACATCTTGTCAAATTTTACTCTGAAAAATTCAGGCTCACCCTTGGGACCTTTTTCTTAGCAGAGAATCACAACCAGTTTGTACATTGGTGGAGAAAATGAGAAAGTTTATGTTTCAGCATTTGTATGTATAGTCATTTTGTCGATTTGTTTCCACCATCATGTATCCCCTCTGTCCATGGGTTTTGTATCAAAGGCTGGTTGTTAGAGAGCTGATATCCCCAGCAAACTGAACTTTTTTTCCTGCGTTCGTTTTGCACCAGATTTACATCCTCACCAACATTCATTTGTTATGCCAAGGAAGTGCTCCTTTTCACGATCATGTCCCAATATGGCGGCCGATTTTTCTCAACATGGGAGCTTTTGCTCTTCCAAATCCTTATCACTCTTCAGTGGATGGGTAAGGTCTAATACCACTATCCCAGTTAGGACCAGTTCATGTCATCTAGATGATATATTCAGGGGCAAATGCTCTAGTGTTGATATCAACTTGACATGATCATGGAATGTTTTCTTGACCACTTCCTGACATGTTTAATGCCCATCATATTGCAGTTTCTCAGTTGAAAATGAAATTGTGTTGATAAACATTGTTTTCTTTTTATTTTCCTCTTCAGTGAGCTTGATTGCCCAGACTTGAGAAGTAAATATTTTTCTCACAGTTGTAAAATAGAACCGTGTGTAAATATTATGTTATGACTTAGTCCTTTGTGTTTTTTTTTTTTTTTTTTATATACATATATAATTATTATGCCTTTTTTTTTTTTTTTTTTAAATGGAGGAAGCAAATATATTCCCAAAAAAGGTCTGCTGCTACACGTTTGAGAGTAATTGCCGTTTTATGAAAATAATATTCTGTCCCGTAACTAATTAGCAGAAAAAGTGGATTCAGAAATTATTCTGGGTTTTTTTTTTTTTTTTCCATCCTAAATTCAGTGGTGCAAATGTGTCAGATCAGAACAGTGGAAATGATTTTCAAGTCCTTAGTTTATGGAGCACAGCTAATAGAGAATCTAGTATGTTTTGTGAGTGCTTGATGATGGAATGTCTCAACTGATTGCGCTGGGTAATATTAATTGTAGCAGGTTTTTTTTTTTTTTTTTTGAAAGGTTGATAGCACTTGTCATGGTGATATTTTTTTCCCTGAGGGTCATTGAGGCTTATTCAACTTATCAGAGATAAATAAATATTTGTAGTACAGTGCAAAGGGGACCATAATCCCCAATGACTCACAGATCACACCACTTGACTGTCTGTTGTAATTATGTGGATGTTGAATTAACACTTCTTAATTACCACTTGTCCCGTGCTGTTTCTTGTCTTGAGAACAAACTATAGAGATGACTTGTTTGTCAGTGTTTATGCTTCAGTGTCTGATGATTGTATATACTCAGTGTTGAATTTTAAATTTTTTTTTTTTTTTTTTCTGTTGTTTGGTTAGCCTTGATTGTGATTATTTCAGAAGTGCAGTACACAGATTGTTGTGCAATCTCAAACAGAAGTCATCACAGTCTTGGTTAACTTAAGTAATGCAGAATGTTGGATAATGACAAATGTAACATGCACATCTACAACTCAGAAGAGGCAAATCATTGGATATATTTTATCAGAAACGCAGAACTTCATTTCATAATGGTGGTCAACTCATTTAAACAATTACTTAGCAAATCAAGATCATGTATTTTATTAATGTATGAGCACATTTTCTCCCAATGAGCAGCACTGTAATGATAAATACCCTGTCTCCTCCAGGTTTAACATACTCCGCTCTCCTTTCCTTGATACTCCCATTTTATTCGTGAATACTTATGTTTCTTCTCTAAAGCTGTGTTTGTGGAGCTATAATTTTGAGGTATTGCATTGGCAGAAGCCGAGTTTTCTGGAACACTTGTTCCAAGAATAATTATAAATATATGTGATGGTATTTTTATATGTCATGCTGTCACTTTTTTTTTTTATCTCACACATTCTCAGAGTGGCCCTAGGTACTCCACAAAACCCTGCAGTAGTGCTTTTTATGAATATTGTGTCATTCCATTCCAACCTCCCAACCCTTCCAAACGCATGTAGCTGTTAACCCTGTGCTTACTAGTCTAGAGCATATCCATCTCAACAGTAAATACAGCACATTTGTGGGTGGATATTGTCATTTCATCCCCACCATGCAGGGTGTTTCTCGTTACATCATGTTGCATTTAAGTTGCTATGTCTAGTAGATACAGTCATCTTTCATGATAGATTTTCCTGCATAGATATTTGCCACCTTAGCTTTTCTTTCTCAGTGAAAGAAAAGGATTTTTTTTTTTTTTTTGCTGCCTCCCTCATAAATATGACATTTAGAACGAGATCTTTTGGGGCAGAACAGACTTGTTTTGTCAGATTACCCTTGCTAAAACTGATCAAAGCATATACTCCACTATTTTACCAGTTATCTATAAAATCTTATGTCAGTTCCATTAAAGTACATGTATAATCAGACAGGGGTATAAGGTCACAATATTAGTGTGTTTTGCCCCAGTGAATTTCATGTTAGTACCATTATTTTCCTAAGTATATCAGACATTGAAAGCTAGGGAAGGTTTACTAACTAAATGAAAGTTTTGGTAGTTTTTATTCTTTCATTTAACAAGAAGTCCCTTCTGTTAGCTGCTGTTACATTGTGATTAATAAAACACTGAATTGTTAAAACATGCCTAGTTGTATTGGTTTTTCTTCTTGTATGTGTTGTTTTTGTAACAAGTTTTAAGTACCAAAACCTGAGTATCTTTGCATATCCACATCAACAAGAACATGAGTGAGATCGAGAAGCAACAGTGTATCAAAACATAATGCCAGGTGTGTGTACAGCTGCATTCTGCACGTAATCTTTATCTTATAATTGCCCAAGTCTGTGCTAAAAATATTTGAGCACAATTAATCTGAGTAAACATAGTAACGTATCTTCATTAACTACATAATGTATGAAGAACCTACTTGTATTTCCTTATTATCCCATTATGCACACTATGTATAAGATTCAATGTTGATTGAATGTGGCAACTGTATATTTTGGTCATGTTTACTTTACTAGAGAGGCACTTTATTTGGTGAGGTAATCTTGTGTGATTCTTGTCAGGAATTATAATGTATACCAAGAACAGTGTGGTGGTCACCTGCATTTCTTTCCTTTGTCCTCTCTCCTAGAGAAATTATTATTAGAGACAAGGGTGACAGACTTAAACTTCAATGTCTGTGTACATGTAGTGGTAAGCAAGGTGGTGCTTTCAAGAAGACAGTTGCCTTCCTTTGCCAAAATTGCAAGACTGGATAAGCTTTGCAGAGAAGGAAAAAAAAAAAAACACCGAACTTTTATTGTGTTTGAAATACATCACTGCATGATGCAAATCTGAGATTGGAGATGCGACACGATGAAATCAGGCGCTCGTCAAACTGAGGCGACCGGAGAAATTTCAACAGTGAATGAGTTTTTAATGCATTTTTTTTTTTTTTTTCACAGAACTCTAAAAACACCCATCTAGAAATGCATTTCAGAGTTAAAGTTGTTGAAATAGATTGAATAAAAGCCCAAAAGTTCTAATTTAGCGGCATGGGCTAACAAAGGCTAATATAAATAATGATTTACAAAAGTGACGGGCCATTTTTATTTTCTCGCTAAATTCAGCTGCCGTAACACTTATCACTATAACAGGTCTCCCCTTTGTCTTTAATTTCCAATATCTCGACATCTACTTAAGGTAGAACAAAAAAATTGTTCACACACAGAGGGGAAAATGGATACACTTAACATTTTTCTGGTATCAGAAGAGGTCAGATGATAACAAACCCTTAAATTTGATACTTTGGTTGACAAAAATTGATTTTCTTCATGACCTGCAATCCCCTCTCTCCCACCTGAGCATAACCAACTACATGTATGTAGCTTGTAGTATCCCACCTCTTTGGACCAGATCATTACTAAAGCCACCTTTTTTGTAGCACTCGACAAATCGGGATGGGTTTTCTCAGTGACAAAACAAATTTTTTTTTTTTTCTAATGCTCTGTGCATTGCTCATGCTAATCAGTGGGAGACAGAATCTACATTGGTAGCTTTCACATCATCCCCTGAGAAACAATGCCACAAGGTCCCTCCACTATAACTGAGCCTTAATATTGTGCACTGCAAAATCTTTCATGAACATCAGTACACATTACATTCTATGTATACATTATATATATCTATAAAAGTACATGTATAAACAGTGGATCAGGTAATATAAATTGATAACCTCACACACAGTGGACTTAAATTATGATTTTCTCAAGAGTGACCACTTTTATGAGACTTGCTTCTCATCAGTTCATCTAGGTTTACAGAAATGAAAGTTGTTTAGTTCATTTCCCTACATTAGAATAAATCTCCTGTAACACTTGAAGCTCTTTGCAAAATCTTGTGAAAAATTAAACTGCCATGCCGGTCCTTCATTTCATTTTCATGATACAAAGTGCACATGTGACAAACATTTGTAAAAAGGACAAAACTGTTCTACTGGCAAATCTTTATTTCCTGCATTTTCGTTGTTCAAACTAACAAAATAAAACTTCATAGGAATAGAATGCAGATAGAAATACATGTATTCCTGGAGAGAAAATACACAGTCATGGAAATAAAATTGTAAAACACAGTGCACTTCCCGAAGTTATTTACTGCTGTCACTGCAAACAAGAAGCACTGATTATTATTGATAAAACAAATTCTGTGGCAGTAATTCCTCAAAACTATGAAACAGAATTACACAATGTTAATCAATTTTACAGCAATAGGCACAGAGTATGGCAAATGACCTACCTTTTGTACTATCATACACTGCATGCTGAAATTGTCCAGATTTTGTTCTCCAGTTTGTATAAATAAGTTTATTAAATCCATGGTAATGACTACAGTTTTCATAAGTCTCCAGTGCTGGCATACATGTTTTTCACTCATTTTAAGTTTTAAGAGAAACAAATGCTGATAGGAGATTTTAATTTCACAGGAATTATAATTCACATACATGTATTTACCAGTAAATTTGTCATTAAATATGTCTTGCGACTAGGGCAAATGAGTCAGAAGTCACCCCGGGGGAACGAAGATAAAATTATGCCGCTGTTTTTGGTCGTTTTTAACTACTTTCCAACTAAGATACTACATTTTGTTTTTTTTCCACCAAACGTCAATTTAATCTTTTTAAATCTGAAAAAAAAAAAAAAATATTTTGGTATCGTTGGAAATTAGTGAAAACGGGAAAAAACGGCTGTGACTTGAACTCACTTGGTACAACTTGCGACTCATTTGCCCTGGGCGCAAGTTATATAATGCTCAATAATTAAACAGACCTCCATATACATGAACTGTTTTTTTTTTTTTGTTTTTTTTCTGTTCTGCCCTACTTCATATCTGCATGTACATGTATATGGTGCTTATTTGCTACACAACATAAGATTATATGGCAAACCCATCCCCAAACAGAGCTAAAAGTTTGAGAGGCAAGGACCGCAATGATTTACCATCACCTGGCAAAAATATTTTTATAGAGATACAATAATAATAGTAACAAGAAAGAGACAACAATCAACCCCTTAGACAAAATCAACAAAATGCAGCGGGATGGGCATTTAAGATCAGCCAAAAGCCCACAACAGTTTTAAGTTTTTGGCATCATGAAGCTCCATCACAAGCTACAAATGGTTGATGTCAGTTTTGAAAATTGATTATCATCAACAGCCCAAAACCAGTTGCCACATTCACTCATCCAATCATTCAACAAAGTACATGTATATTAGCATCAGTTTCATGAGAAAAAAGTTTGCAAAAAGTGGCAGTGATGATATACTACTAAATCCAAAATAGCAAGACCTGAAGATTATTTTGAACATAGCGATTCAGAACTACCAAATATAAAATGTGTGACCATCAAATTAAATACCCTCAAATGAGAGAAAACAAGGAAAATTTACAAATTACCCACCTGACAGTGGCTGCCATCCTGATTTTTTTTTTTTTTTTAATGTAACATTAAAAGCACATGTGTATAGTGCATAAACTTTCACATTTTCTTTTCAATTAATTTGTCTCACATTTTGCAACCACTTTTTTTGCTCCTAACACAATATCCAAAATCATGCTCATAAGATTTTAATATAGGAGAAACACATTATTTTCCATAATCATCTAAAAACCTGAAAATTCTAGAAGCTTATAAAGAAGATATCAAAATTTTCTCCAGTAAAAAATTTGATTTTAATGCACAACATTTTGTTTCCCTCCACATTCATGCAAAATTTCAGGCAGGTGCTTTAAAATTAAAATAAACATTTTTAAATTGATCCAAAATCATTCCTATGACAATACATGTTTCTCCTTTTTAACACAACCACTGTGGCCTAAAAATGTGAAAACCTTAATGTGACCAAAAAACAAACCAAACAAGTTTTATAAATTGGATTTTTCTTAAGCACAAGCCAATTTCCAGGCATCCCTACTGCATGCCCTTAAAGTACACATACACTGTGAAACAATTTGGACCTAGTACATGCACTATGGTGATAAAGTTATTCATTTTTTGGCAATGAAATTAAACGGCAAATCCAACAAATAAAACTGCAACAATTATTCCTTTGTTGACATATTTGGGAACAAACACAGTTTGTTATGTAACTTTTACTCATTTACCAAAGTGTATGGTGACCTTCAGGACAAGTTTTATAACCCAACTGTTTAATCCCCGAGATGATTCCATGTCTACCTGTATGTATTTTTTTCTTAACAGATAAACAAAGATGTGAACACAATCAAATCACATTAGATTACATGTTTCGTAGAAGAAATTGGATTTGTCCAGCTTGTTCACTATCATACTAGAACATTTTCATAAAAAAATTGTTTGGATTTCTGTACTTACATAAAACCTGGATTTCATTGACTAAACAATAATCAGTTAAATAAGAACTTTACAGTTTAATTTTTAGACAATTATTTTTTTTATCAGAAATGTGTATGAGCACTGAGTACCACTGCATCTTGCAAATGCAATGTAACTTTATTACTTCCTTTTGGAAACATCATTCACTCTCATTCATATCGCCATTTGTGCAATGAGCACAGGATTACATAGCTTAAAACCTCAGACTGAAAGCACATTATATCTCCAAACTGAAGATCATTCAAAATCACAACTAACAAATAAAGATGTATTATAAATCAACTCTTTCACTCTCTGGCACGGGCTCAAGCTTCTCGACATATGGTCCCTTCAAATATTCATCTGGCACAGTTTCAGCTGAATTGGCCTTTTTGTAGAATCCTTTTCTCTTCAACAAGTCATTACAGCCTCGCTGATCATAATCACTCAAATCAATGACCTGAAGGGAAAAAAAAAACATTACAGATGTCAAATGACACTATGAAACATGTGCATGGTATTTTACACTCACCATTCCATTCAATTTGCGCAAAACAGCGATAGAAGAATATTGTTAACTCTTATCATCCACCTACCTGATATTGCACAAAAAAACAAAAAAAAATTTTAGAAAATGAATCATTGCTACCATTCTATATCCTTCGCTTCATTTTTTTTTTTTTTTTTCAAAACAACACAGGTTAACTAAAACCAAATCAAATGCTACACCAGAAAAAAAAAGAGTCAGGTGGAACTTTGAAACGGTGTTTGTACTCCTCTTTCTATAACGCTGCATTCAGATTTTGGTTCCTACACCCTAAGCAAATAAACACACAGCCAAGCATGAACAATTCAAACATATAATAGGCCTATAACTTGAATCACAGAAACCCAACAAATAAAGATCTATTTCAGATCCATTTTTCTCTAACCTAAATACACTGAACATATTTTTCATAACTAAACTAAAACACAGACTCCTCTAATCCTATATTTGCACGGTGTTGTGACTTACATGCTGCCAAACATAACTCTGTTATCGGACTTAAATTTAGCTTCCTTGAAAATAGCCTACCTGCTAGGTTTATGCAGCTGCTCTAGAGTCTAACACATCCATGTATTTAGCCTTGGCATTTGGCAACTAAAATATGTATGGGTGGAAGGACTGTATTGTATGTGGTACCAGGCGACTGTGTGGAACCTTGGTTTGAGGTGGAGTGGGGACATCATGACCAGTCACTCATAAATGGATTGAAAAGGGGAGTGACATGACAGTTGTTGTTGTTCTTTTTTTTTTTTTTTTTGTCTTCTCTATTTTTGTAATCCATGCATAACTCAAACTACCAGCTAAAGTTAGCTCTGCTTACAACTCAAACACTTCGTTGTTGAAAGACAACCTGACCATTCCTTACATATTTTATATACATGTACAACTTAAAGAATAACAAATAAGGGACAAACATACCTCAACTACTTCATCATCATCACCCAGCAAATACAATTCAGGAATAGCACCAGGCTTGGCCTTGAACTCAACATTATGACTTATCAAAGCAGTTAAGGAAAACAATGATTCAATGATGTACATAACTACAAGTCCAACTAACTTTCAACAAACTCATCTGTCAAGTGGATATCCCTGCTTTTGAGTGGCCCCCTCTTTCTCTGTATGAGAACATGTCAGTGCAAAGAAATGCAGCTGATCTCATCCAATTACATCTAATTTTATTTCATGGAAGACTCAAACACTGAAAAATGTCTTTGAAAAATGTCTCACGGTTTGGTTTGGCTTAAAACAAAAAAAAAGGGTTTACATAAAGTTTCTGGACTTGATTGCGACTGTGGCTAAAAGGAGCCATTGCCTTGATCAGAATGTCTTTTTTTTTTTTGTCTGTTCCACAAAACAGAGAATAATAGATCTTCAGACAGTATCTTTTTAAGGCCACTTACAATATTCAAAGTTCATCTAAGCAGGACTGAGCACTAAACTAAGTTTTTCTTTTTATATCTTATGAAGTGATTCAAATTTATTTCGATCACTTTCTTTGACCATAAGTAGTATCTTGCTTGAACTATAGAATTGTCCACTGACAAACTATAGAATATTTTTTTAATAATTCAGTCTAGTATTTTCACATTGAAAAAAGATTGTTCATCACTGTAATAAAAGGATACAACAGAGGGAGATCCCGGTTGATGAACCTCTTGACCTCTGGTAGTTTGTTCAATTTTCATCCAGTGCAGCTCTGAAACATATGAAATGAATTTCATTAAAGTCTTCATTGGGGAGTCTCATTGGTGGTTGCATCAGGAGACTGATTTGAGAATGAAAAAGTCAGGAGAAAAGATGGTCATCACTCTGTATAAGTATAATCATTGCTACAGTCATCATTCTGTATAATCCTTGCTATACAAAGGGACATAATTTATGATTTATCCTTTTGGATAAGATAGCACAATAACAATTTGTGTCTTTCATAAACTTGTATTATTCTTTTTTTTTTTTTTCAAACATAGAGCTTTGCCTAATAAATGTGATCTTTCTATGTTGTAGCTCATCAGATGGAATGAAAAATACATTTTTTTTGCTTCACATGTTTCCTGGGCAAATATCACAGCAGAATAAAATGCTTTAGATGAAGGACTTAGATGAAAGCTAATCAGATACAAAAGGCACACACAAAAAAAAAAGGAACAACAACCACCAGGCACTACTCTCCCCAATCTGAGATTCTAGCCACTCCCTAACTAAACCCAGTGCAAAATATTCACACAGAGAGCCAGGGCCGGACTGGCTCGAAAAATCGGCCCGGGAGTTTGCCAATTTAACCGGCCCATCTGGGACATAGAAGTCC
>JBCAUA010000002.1:1847038-1857183 GCA_038406235.1 Peronia verruculata | reverse complement strand
TCTTCTATTCAGAAAACCAATAAAATGATTATGTCCAAAAAATGCGATCTGGACCCTTTCTGCATGGAGGCTCACAATTATGTCAACTTCTACAAATTAGCAGTAGCTAAATGCCTGCATTAGGGTAGAAAAAAAAACCAAGGATACTAATAAAATGTCATATCCTTGTTCCTTCTGCACATCATATAAAACATAGAGCCTGAAGAATTTTTTTTTTTTTTTTTGCTGATCAAGGACTGACATCATAAGACTGACATCATAACCAGAGAGCTGATGACACCTTCTGAATAACAATAACTGAATGTTTGACAATGAATAAGGAGATGATAAGATCAAATTAATCAACTTGTTGCGCATTAACAATGAATAAAGTTTTTTTTTCCCTGCAATTCTCTTTCCTTTAAAGGCTCCTAAAACTAAAACACAAGACTTTTCAATGTTTATGAAACTTTAGTATGTTCCCATTGATATTAAATGAGATGAAACAAATGATTCACCAGCTGTTGAAAATTGACAATTTACACTAACCCTGTCAATTCAAACCAAGGTTGATAAAGGGTTTTATTTTTTTTGTGTCCTGATCTGCTTGAAATGAATTCTTAAAAATTTAACTGGATAGACTAGAGTCATGCCACTTAATGCAAATCAGAAAAAAAAAAAAAATAATGATGTCTCAAATGTAGACGTATATTTTGGCTGCACAGGAGTGTGGACAGACAAACACCTGTGAAAAGGTTACTAAAACCATAATAAACAGTCACAAGAGAGAAAAAAAAAAAAAAACATGAGAGAGGAAGTGCTTGATATTATGAAATTATTATCTTCTTCAATAACTCATGCCAGAATCATGCCTGAAAGCACATAAATAAGACACTAAAAGACCTGAAAAATGTTGCTGAAATTATAAATTTCAACAACAATACTTTTTGAAAACATAAATATATATACATATCCGAGTATTGTGAATTTCTTTTCTAGCAGAAATAAATAAACTAAGGTTACCCAAAAAAGTATATATATATTTTTGTAGTCTTCTTTAAAACTTTCTCAGATCTTTTATGACAAAATGTAAAAAGCACCTATCCTACTCAGGAAACCATTTCAGTACTGACTTATTACTTTTTTTTTTCTTCTTTCGATAAGATTTCAAGAAAGCCAACGAAGAAATGAAGACTTTTTTTTTTCATTGGTGTGACTAAATATATCCACTTATTTCATTACAAGTTTGTTAGTCACATCTAACTGCCTTTCAGAAAGACTAAGGTGAAGATGGAAAGATAGATTCACCCACATATGATTCTGCTCAGTTAGTTCTTTTTTTTTTTTTTCTTCTTTTTTCATTTTGCTAAACATCCTGTCAGATGATCAAATCTTGCAAATGTCACCCATTTCACAAAAATCAGCCACTGGAAGTAGTCAGCAGTGACAAATTTATGTATAGGGTAAACCAAAAATAACAGAGACAGTAGTGGGTCAAAACCAACAAAGATAACATACTAAAAACGTTTGAATGCAGACTGTAACAATAGGAAATTACAGATCACAGGAAATAAATATATACAGCAAAGCAGCAACAGGAAACAACACAGATGTTACTAAACCTAAAAACAAAATTTTTTCAGACATGTACAGTATTTTACTACAAGAAAGCCACTAACTAATGTTTAGGAACAGCTAAGGAAGGCCAGTACAGCCTGCGTAAGCTGAACTCAAGAAACTTAATCATGATGCTACTCTCAATGATTGTTGCGTGCTGAAAATTCCAAGAAAGTATATGTGCACCAGCTAAGCTATCTTTCCCGCCAGACAAAAAGTACTTAAGTACTTGAAAAGAATAAAGCAATAGGCTGGAACTCACACTGATCACAGAAACGATACCATAACCTACTAATAGTGCAAATGTCTATTCATGGTAATGGTAGAGTGTTTAACATGAATGAGATTCAGGCTGGATCATTCACTTCATCTACATATTAGACATAATTTTATGGAACAAACAGCCTAAGGTACCATAAATACTTTATCCAAACAAGTTCATGGCAGAGATAGAGCACTGTATATAGTAAGCCATCATGCAGCACAAGATCATGAAATAAGAATGAGCATAAACTGTACTCCACCCTTCTTTCTTGTATTCCAATATATATATATCATTTCCTTGAAAGACTTTCTCTCCTATAACTCTAACATGAGGGAAAATACAGAGAGTGAAAGAGATGAGTCACTATATCAAACAAATTCAAAGGATACACTTGAGCTGAATTAAAAGCACTATACAGCCACAGTGTGACAACAGACAGAAAAGAGCGAGATAAAAGATATACACTTGAGATGCAAACCATTGAATTCTTACCTCAAACTCTTTTTGGGCATTGTCACAGTCAGTTTGATAATTTCTATCTGCTCTTTCAATCTGTTTGTAGAGATGATAATCAGGACATATAGAAAACATTTAGAACCCAGGTATGTTCATCATGGAAAAGTGATGCACTGTAATGCCGGATATGACATGGAAAAACATCACAGTTCAATAAATTTTCTATTTATGTCATATAACAAATCTATAAAATAGATGTCATCATCAGAACTAGTATTATTTAGTAAAGTCAACAGTATCGCCCCCTCCCCCTACCCCCTCCCCTTGTGCTTTGGGACTGAAATTTCTTGCTGACATGTACTACATAAGATTTATTTGTGACCTCAGAAGTTGGCAATACTGATCAATTTCAAAAGCACTGCCATCTGCTATGACAAAAAAAAAAATTCAGACAGATTGTGAAGTATGCATAAACTAAAATTTATTCCTTATACAAGTGGAAAGCTAGTTTCAACCATGGTTTGTCTCATTACAATAATACTGTTATTCAATGATATTCATTACTTTTTTGTTTGCAAACATGCCCATAAACTTAGCTGAATATATTTTGCATCCCAGCTTTTCAAGCAAAGTTAACAATAGATTGTTTTAACTAGCCCTGGTACTTCCCTTTGTCTAACACAAGAGATATTGAACAAGCAATGTGAAGATTTTTTTAAAAATGTGAAAATTACTACTTCTAGTCATTCAAAAGACTGATAACACACACACAAAAAAATGATAAAATTATTATAATAAGAAGAAAATATATTCCTTATCCCATGCATTTTGGGGAATTTTTTCGTAATGCAAGTTTCAAGCAAGGAGCTCCGATGTGAACTGTTATTTACACTGCTTGTTCAACACTGCTTATGTCAGGCAAAGGGAAGTAAAGGGCTGGTCAAAATGATCTTCCAAGTAGAAAATACATTTTATGAATCTATACAAAGCAGCGGTTATAAAATATGAGCTTTAGAGAAAAAAGGATGCTGATCAGGATGTCCATTTCAATATTCAGAATATTATGAATTACAATCATGATCTTAATTGATTGTCCTTCTTGTTCCACAGCATGACTGACATAATTTAATACCAACCTCAACTGCCTTATTGATTTCATTTTGACGAAGTCTCTCTCTGTAATGCAATTCAATTTTTTTGGTTCTCCTCAAAAATTCTGGTAGCGACCCTTCCTGAAGCATACCAATACTCTTCTTTATCTGTGCCAGCTTGTCCTGATACATTCTATGAATTGTAAACAAAATATAAACAGAATTATTGAAAGCTTGCACATGCTAGTTCAGTACTAATATAATGCTTCAAGTGATATACGAGCAGGAATATCGATTATCACAGTATCATTCAAAATAATATTTTACTTCTTCACACTGAATAAAACAGCAGTAGTGTCAAACCGTTTTTCATAAAACCATTTTTCATCGGGTCGGTTGGGCTCATCAAGTACAAAAAGCATGTTCAGTGACACAATACACACAATCCTAAGTCTACTGCTATGTTGACAGAACTTTGCAATTTTCACTGGGACATGGTTTTCATAACAAAAAAGAAAAATTGATTTGAATTAATATAATACTTAATAATAAAAAAGTACTTGTGCCAAACAGTACCATCACTATTAACATTTTTTTCACTGACAATCTGTATTTATTTGGGAACTATCTCTACTCCTTCCTCATGTCAGTCTAAGCTAACAACATGCAGACAGCATGGCTACATATCTTTATTTTTTTTTTTGTTAAGGGATTAAAGCATTGATTTCCAACCAATAACTCTCATCCAACCATAAAATGTTGTCAGATCATCTGAGGAAGTGAGCATTAAAAGCTATAATTAAAATAGATCTGAGTCTTTAAAGCGGGCTGTTGAGCTAAAAAATCAGCTTTCACAAGAGCCTACATGTGTAATTCTGTCATACAGTTACCTCTTCCTAAGAACCCGCTGCCGAAGAGCCCGGTCCACCTAAGAACCCGCGTCTGCGAAATCAAATTTATTCTCATTAATTTACCTCTCTAAGAAGCCGGTTTCAAATAAAAAATCCACTTCGGAGTCCAGTGTCACGCCATGCCAAGACACACAAATACTTATAGTGTAATTTCACACATACTGTCTACTTGACAGAAATGCACAGTGCTAGAAATATGGGGACAGGGGTGGAGGAAACAGATAGACAAAGTTCAAGTAGATGTGATGATTGATGTATGACTGCATAAATCAGGCCACATTGTGGACTGACCTGTAAGCATTTCTTTGTATGACAGTGGGACAGCACTCGTGATTGGCTCTATGGATAATGAGGAGTAAGTTTAGCCTCCTAATTGTTAGCTGTTTTGCTATTTCGGTCCGTCTGGCTAATTATAAACACTTGAGTTACTCATGCAATCACCCGTAGGGTGACAGAGCAATGTCATGTTTTCATTCAATGATGACACTGTTATGTAAAAACTCACTCAACGTTCAAATGCTGCCCATTATTGATGTAATTATACACTAAGAAAGGTCAGGAATTGTTAAGATTTAATTACAACACACACACAGACAGGGGAGTAAGCTGTTCTTATTTGCATAGATAAATCTTTGACTAATCGTAATGATCAATTAATCATAGTTATTAGAAGTAAAGACAGTCTTGGTCAGATGGGTTGAGTAACGTTTCAATCCACCTAAGAGCCCGCTTTTTTTCTGTCTCCCAACAGCGCCAGCAGGTTCTTAGGAAGAAACTATTGTATTTTGCATTTTTTCATTGGTAGTTTTTTTTTCAACACAGATTTATAAACTGAATAAACTGAGGACAGCATGTGGATGGTAATGATAAGGGTCCTGCGACTCACTGTTCCTTTATTTCTGTCCTTTGGCCACTGTTAGAAGTTGTGTGATGATTGCTTTTGGGTTTATCTTCTGTCTCACTGGCATCAGCTGTATCTGAAAATATAATTAATATTTCTGAAGATTGACCACAAACAAAATAACACAAAAATTCACTTTCCTAATTGCAGTTCTTCAGAATCATCAGGAGGCTGATATGTCAATACTACTAGAATCTAGAAGATATGTCTAATGAGTATGTAGTGAAATCGTGTTACTGCTATGAAGCCAACAGCAAATAAACTCACTACCTGAAGTAAAAGGAATGGAAAACAGATAACATATCTCTATATTCTATAATGTAATGAGATTCAGCATTATTTCTCAAATTGCAGCGACCGAAGGTGTCTGGAATCAAAGATGAGTTTTAGGCCAAAAGGAACGTAACTAAAGTTACCCTCGTCTGTCCCATTGTCGTCCGCTTCTTTTTCATCTTCTACTTCCGAACTTTCCGCTCCATCATATTCGTTCGTGTGACGTGGTGAGTGCGAATGAGATGACATGTCACTTCTTCTCTAATGCTGTTAAATTTTTCCGAGATCATGCACAGTGACGGGTCAAACAATCAGATCTAGATCTAGATCTCGATTCCAGTCCAGATCTGTGAATATTGACGCTGCCTTGTTTTCTCTTTCAAAGCGGAAGTTCAATATTTGAAATATTATAAACTAACAACTACAGTCTAGAGATCAAATAAGTTACATATTTCAGTTATGTGTATATTTGAACATAGCTAATTGCATGATGGCCGTTAGATTAACTGAGAATATATCATTCAATCACTTTTTAATCATCTTTAGAGAGAAAATGCGTAAATTAAGTAATTATATTTAAATAAGCGATATTTCGTATCCCGTTTCCTCGATCTTCCTAGCCTTTCTCCATAGCAGACGAAAACTTCCGTTGGTAAACATGGCGGTTTCGGACGAAAATGGAAAAACGTTCATTACGTTGAAGCGGAAACTTTCACCACAGAAAACGCCCTTCCCAGCTGCGTCCTATGCGGTGGAAACAAAAGAAGGGCACAAACCAGCTTCTCTTCCTAGGAACTCCACAGATTTTGATTCTGGTGGCATAGGGAGCCCACCTAAGAAGAGACTGTTCGTTACCGTGGACGCAGACGGGAGTCAAGTGCAAGTAGAAGTACCTCACACTGCTTTACCTGAAGGAGTAAATCCGGATGATACAAGTTCGTATATTGTGAATGCAGAGGATATAAATTTGGATTTATCATCTTACTCCTACTCGGTTGTGGTAGATGGCATTGTAGAGGATGTCGATCTTAATGACTGTCAATATGCCGAGGAACCTGTCAAAGGGGGTTTGAAATCGGATGAACTTGATGAAGGAGAAAGTGAAAGTGGAGATGAGCACGATGATGCTGAGGAAAAAGATGCAAACTTTATTATTCCTGAACCTGATGATGCAGATCCAATGTTCAAATCACATTATAGAATGAGTCGCATTGTGGCTTCTGTGAGTAGGCCTAAATAATCTGAATTTAATGTTAAATCATTGAAAGATTTATAGATCTAGATCTAAAATCGGTGACTATGAGACATCAGAAAATAAATCCTAGTTGCTCAACATTAAAAAATATTTTAAAGAGAAATTTCTGTACACAGCTAGCCCTAGATTTTGAGCTAAATGTTGTTTGAGAGTTTCTATTACAAAGCTGTTTTTAAATAGATCTATATATTAGGATCATTCAAAAAAAAAATTGATAAAGATGACATGTGAGTACAGCAAGTTCAGGCAGAGAGTTATATATAAATATGATACAAGGACACAATATTTCAGCCATATAGACCAGGCTATAGAGCCAATACTGGCGTTTGATAAGATGAGATCTCCATTTATATGGATATAGTTATATCTGACCCACTATAATGGTGATAATTCCATTACATTTATCTTGCAGTCTTAAAATTTATCTCTTCATTGCAGGGAAATTTTCTCCCACAACCTAAAAAAATTCTTGCCCTGTTGCATAATAACAAGGTTCTCCCATCCACCTGGCCAGACTGTTTGCACTGGTTCGACTTTGTAACTTCTGTGTGTTGTGTTTCACGGCTCGAGCCACTTCAGATTTTGGATAGCGAGCTGTGTTTCACAGCTCAGATTGTAGACCTATGCATTTGATCTCTAATTGTAAACAATTCTAGCCACAAAACTATCTGGCAACAGGAAATGATCCAAGAGAGTTTGTGTAGTGAAAAAAAGACGCAGGAATTTTGATTCAGTGAATTTGTTTGAGCATTTAGCCTTGTTCTTGTGAGTCACGTGTTATTCATTGAGTGTATTGTAATATGTAAGGAGCCTGGTCATCAGATAGTGGCTGTCTAAATGTTTTGTATGCTGAAAACACTAGAGAAATGATAAGCATGTGGACATAAGAAAGTGGTATGGTAACGGTGATTGAATGTCACTAGATCTAGATGTAGAGTGATGAAGGGTAGATCTAGGCATCAAGTTAAGTGATGAAAGGAACAAAAATGGGCATGGTCAGCCAGTTGTGATACCAGATCTGTATGTAAGAAAGGAAAGAGACCTGTGAAAAGACCAGCTGTGATGGAAATAGATCTGGCTCTAGACCAACACATGCACACTGAACTTCAATACAAACAGTAACATTTGACGCAGCCTGTATGATACTTATTGATAGTCAAATACAGTGATGTTTCTTACTTTTTGATTGTGTCAAAATTTCCCTCATAATTTTTTTCTTTATGAATGGAATTGTATGAAATTTCTGTGGTTTGTTGGTAACTGTATAAGTGCATTTCAAGTTAATTAATAAAAAGATAGAGATCAGTCAAGTTGAACATTTGTGGTTACTTCCTTCTTTAAAAAATTGAAATTTTTGCATCAAAATTAAAATTAGAGTGCGCGTGCAGGCTATGATTCTCAAGACTGGGTACAGTTGCAGTCACAACAAAATGAAGTACTCAGCAATGGCTGAAAGATAAAGCACTTTGATTTTCATTCTTCCTAGATAAAGAGCAATGTCCAGTTTGGATAAGAAAAATAAATCAAATTTACAATATCAGTCCAGAAAAGCGCAAAGAGATTTGAATCAAAGTGGATACACTTTATTCCTTTTATTTTTCAGGAATTAATGGACAAAATTGGGTCACATCCAAAAATGAATGGAAGAGTTCAAACTCTGGAGCAAAAAGTTCTAGCCTCATTGTTTCTTCTAGGCAATAAGACCAGCTACATCGTTGCCTCAGACAAGTTTAGAATGTCGAAGGGATCGCTGTATCTGACTCTTAAGAACTTTTGCCAGGTAGGTTTTGGAACTCAGTGTAAAGCCCTGTGATGAGAAAAATGGCTCTGCTGTTCATGAATCTTTGCACATAGTGTATGCAGATGAATGCACATACTGTAATAAATTTTTAACAAGCATTTTAGTGAATTCTACTGAACTTCATAAGACTGTTTTATTTTGATCAGTAGAGTATCAAGTAAATAAGTAAGCCATCTCACATAACTCAGTGGCTCTGTGACCCAAGAGACTTTACTATTTTAGAGCAAGTTATGGATTTCATGACTGACAGTACTTAGCTTATGGATCAAAACTGAAAATAGTATTTAATGTTATCATCTTTCCATTCTTTGTTGTATAGGCCTAAATTGTGTTTTATGCATTTCTCATATTGTAATAAGTGTCTTATTAAAACTTAAAAATTGATATTGATTAAAAAAAAAAAAAAAGCAAATAGAAGTAACACAACTAATGACTAATGCCATTGCATAGATGTAATGATTTTATTTGACAGTCATCGGACTACGCTGATTCCAAGTCATTCATTTCACAATGCAGGTTCTCACAGAGATGCGCAGCGATTATATCAAATGGCCTTCAGATCACATTAGCCTGCGCAAAATTGCTCAAGAATTTGAGGAAGAAACAGGAATGCCTGGTGTTGTTGGGGCCATTGATGGTATCCACTTTCCAATCAAACAGAAATCTCGCCTGGCCCATGCATACCGCAACAATCAAAACTATCTGAGTATTCACATGCAAGCTGTTTGTGATGCTAGCTTGATGTTTCTAGATGTTCATTGTGGCAATCCAGGTTCTGTGGATGATGAAACTGTTTATCGCTCATGTGATTTACGTGACAAACTTCTCCATGATCCATTGCCTGCTGACCTCCATCTTGTCGGAGACTCAGGATATCCTCTCGAGCCTTTTATGCTGACCCCTTACCCAGGGGATGTGCGCCGCCTGACACCATCTCAAAGAGAATTCAATGAGCGACATCATAATGCTCTGCTGGCAGTCAAATTATCTTTGCAGCTCCTGCAGGGCAGATTTCAGCGACTCAAGTTTCTGGACATGGAAAGAGAATCCGATATTCCTGTCACCATTGTTGCCTGTTGTGTCCTTCACTGCTTCTTGCTGCAGGAAGAGTATGAGGATGATGATGAGTTTATGGACTTCACAGACATTGATCCCAACCCTGATATCAACAAATCAGAGAAAGAGTTACGGGCACTTTGTAACCATTATCAGCCAGAAGCTGCCAGCAAGAGAGATGTGTTGGCCAATTTGATAACCCCCGTTCAATGTTAGCGTTAAGTATTAATTCATGCCCATGAGTTGCACATTTCCAGTTATTGCGGTGTTTTAAATTTCTGTCATTTTTGCAGGTGGAAAATACTATCATCTTATCAACCATTTTTTGCTGTTTGTTTTTCCATTTATCTTCATTTATTATGTGTTAGTTTCAGCACATATTTGAAAAATACCCTGATTTATGTGTTGTATGGTAGATATGAATAATGAGAATTAGATCAGTGGGACAGAATCTCAGGTAGTTTTGTCACTTTGCCGGGGGGGGGGGGGGGGATCGGTTGTTGTTTTTTTCTTAAGCCTTTCCATCCTAAGAGATAGGAT
>JBCAUA010000002.1:1826052-1846938 GCA_038406235.1 Peronia verruculata | reverse complement strand
CCCCCCCTCCTCCCCCCCTCCTCCCCTCTCCCCCCTCCTCTCCCTCTTATATGGGCTGTGAATGTGCGTTATATGAAAGGATTGAGTGGGTGATTATTAGGATCGATGCAAAGTTGGCAATATTCATGAAGATAAACGGGCGAATTAAATGTTAATTGCTATGTTTTGTTACGGACGTTTGTGTGCATAGTGTATATAGATTATGTGTTTGTCTAGATATGTGTATGTATCCATTCGCCCATCCATCCATCCATCCACTCATCCACCCACCCATTCATCTATGAACCCACTCATCCATCCATCCATCGACCCATTCATCCATCCATATGCTAGCGTCACTGAACAAATTCTGTAGTGAGAATCGTTTAGTCCCCTTGACTCATTAAGAGCTAAAGCAATTTTACAACTTACAATTAGTTACATTTTACAATATATTGTAACAGTATCAGTCATATAAATGAACACCGTACGAGGCGCCGTTACATAAAATTGCATAATATGTGTAGAGTCATTTGCAACGAAACGCAACAAAAATGCATATAGTACAGTCATTGTGTTAAACATGTAAAGTCTTTGATGATTGAGGAAGTAACTAGATCTGTTGTAAAGCGATGCGTGACGACTCGTGTATGTCTTGGTGCTGGTTGATTTAACCTTTTGAAAGAAAGGAAACAGTAGGTTATTGTAACATGAGACGTTTTGTTATGTGAACTGTGGGCATTCATTCAGTGTCTTTTTACTCGTTTGTTTCCTTTTTTTTCCTACCTAGAGTAAATGGTTCTGGCCGGATGCACAGACTTTGAAAACCAATGAATGGAACAGATATCAAACATTGTGTTTTGTTATGTTCACGTGCGCATGCGGTATCTTTTCTTTCTTTTTCTTTCTTTCTTTCTTTCTTTCTTTCTTTCTTTTTCTTTCTTTCTTTCTTTCTTAACGATTGTCGGTTGGATTACTATAGTTGTAAATCGCCCAAAGATTGTTAACCTTTTTACTGCTTAATCCATAGCCATATAAAATGTGAGATCCAATTTAACTTTTTTTTAAAGAGGGTCTGCTGCAAAGAAAGGCCATGATATGACGACAATACCTGGTTTTAAATGTTTAACAATGCTCACTAGTTTCCAAGAAGAAGAGGCAATGTAATGTTGATACCAGGGGCTTAGCATTGAAAGAGTTAAAACAAAATTTCGATCAAAAGTTATGCTCGTGTCTTCTGTCTTTATGTGTGTCTCTGAACGTGAGTCCATTCGCTGTCTTTGTTCGGTTGAATGCTCTAAGGTAAATGGAAATGTTCAGAAGATTAAGGAACGGAACAATTACCAAATGCTGGCCTCTTTTATTGGAGTCTCGGTCTGCTGGTATAAGATAGACGTGACTTCCGCAAAGTTGATGGAACAGCGCAAGTTTTAAATGTCTGTTTGTCTTTTGCCCTCTTCCTGCATGTATGCACCAGGGCATGTTAATTTGTGTTCATTATTATGTGTGTGTGTGTTGTTTTTTTTTTACTTCCGGGGCTAATAATGACGATTTTGTCCCTGTGGATTTTAAAAAAATGAATGTCGAGTTCTTTTTTTTAAAATCAAGCCACGGATCAATTAGTTATCAAGTTGTATGTCTTGTCTTGTGCATTTTAAAAAATTTTCTCTTTTCTTTCTTTCTTTCTTTCTTTCTTTCTTTCTTTTCTCTCTTTCTTTTTCTTTCTTCATTTCTTTATTCTTTCTTCTTATGGTTATGGTTTTTATAAGCTTTTCAACCTCCTGTAGTGGTGGTTATCTCAGCTGTCCACAACCGTGGTCAAAAAAATACATAACTGTGTTATGTGAATTGTGTTAACTATGATGGATCACTTCTTTTTCCTGTAGTGGTGGTTATCTCCCTCAAAAATTATCTACAAGTCTTGTTATGGTGATTTGATTAGATCACCCAATCATTCAATTTACAAAAGACAGTGGAATCCACTTAGAGTTAACCTGTTGGGACCAAGAAAAAGTGCTGACTTTAAACTTAGGTTGACTTTGTCTGGTCCCAGGAGACACAATCTCTGGTAGGCACAGAGGATCAAAATATATGTTGTGTATTTTTTGGGTTATGCCCCTTACTTCTAAAAAAAAAAAAAATCAGGCAGCGAATCCATGAGTAGATGCCATATCATGGAGCCACTGCGTCCCCACAACGACAGTCTTAATCTACAGATCCACGATTAAGGTTTTTACATGTATGCATTTTCAGTCTGCTCCTGGGTGATTATCTCAGTATTATTACGTGATCTAAAGACGTGACTGAAATTAAATCAGGTGCAATGTCTGTCTGCATTGTAGTGTCAACAAGTAGGGTAAGAGAGATGCATGGGAGTAGGTGTTGGTGTATCCTAACTAACACAAGGCAAGTGGAGAGGGCCAATCATGGACCTGCATGTGTAGATCAATAGAATCAGTGGTCAGTTGTACTGACCAGCCAAGGCCTTGCAAATGCACGCAATAATGGCGAGAAACAAAAGTATGAAACTGCTGTGTGGGTGTGCGTTTGTGCATCCCCACCAACGCAAGACAAGTGAAAAGAGCCAAGCATCAAGGCATCTCTGTCTCTCCATCTAACTTTCTTTTCTCTTTGTCTTCACAATTTATGGCTGTCAGCCGGCCAGCATGGGACATTTGGAGTTGACTTTAAATGAGTTCGATCTCAGAAGGTGTTCACATTATCAGAGACAAGGCTGATGAAATATAAGAGGGAAAAAAAAAGAGGATTGCTGGAGCATGTTGACTTTAACCGAGAGTTTATTTTAAATAAATTGACTTCTCGTGGGTTCCACTGTACAAACTTTAAATTTTTGGCTGTTTTATTTTATAAATTGTCTGGATTTTATTATCTTATTTTTTTTTGGAGGTAAATGCTGGAATCATCTTTGAACCTTTAAAATGATTCTTAGACAACAAGGAGCAAGTATGTATTAATTACTATTGAATGATCACTCTGAAATGGAAGCATTATCTCAATTTTCTGAGAAGAATGTCTCCTCCAGAGGAATTTCCTCTGAGGTTCAAATCTCAGGGTCAATTTAATCTCCTTTCAAGAGGGTGTAAATGCCATTTTCATATCATGTGATTCTTGCATATGCCCCCCCCCCCCACTCCCCCCAACATATCCATGAAAAGTGCACGACACATTGTAAATTACGTACATTTTTTTTTCTTCTTTGTGCTCATTAAATGCATCTTGCATAAATCGAAGCCACCGCCGTGAGTTTCTTTTAAATCGAACCGGTCAGCGCCGGTCCGAAGGTAAAAATCAGCTTTTGTTCTCTCCACGTGGTTCCTACCCAACAAGGAAAACAAAGGAGACAGCCTCACGGCTGGGGCGAGAGGAATCGGGCAATTAATTTGCATAAATGTACTGTGCATTATATGCCCCGCGCCGTGGCTTCAAGTAGTTCAAGTGGGCCATGTGTTCAGAGGAGCGGTTTGGGGGGGGGAGGAGGGAGGCAGTGTAGGAGAAGCGGCGATGCCGATCGATAATCAAGTATCTTCACAGACTGTTAGTGTTATAGTGTATAGTGTTAGTATTGTACAGGTGGACACGGTCAAACACATCATGACCGTACTGTTACTATTACGATGCTTCGTGTGTAGACAACCGGAGGCGTTGCGACTAGCGCCTGTGCTATGATCACTGTATGGTGGTACAGGTACGGATCTAGCTCTAGTCTGTATTTACATCGTGTTCGCTCTTTTGCCTGCAGTTGACTAGATCTAGCTTTATTTTATAGACTATTATAGACTAGATCTACGTGATGGCTTCCTCTAACCCATTGAAATTGAAGAGAAAGAAGACGGCTCTTTCCATTGAGACGAAAATGAAAATGCTGCAGGAAATAGAAGTGCGATATCCAAGAAGGCCATAGCTGAAAATATGGCATTCCCCCAAATACACTCGACGATATTAAAACATCAGGAACATGTGGAGAAAGCGGCAGCCTCCTCAACTTTTATCTCATAGACAAGGACTACTATATTTAGTAGTCCTTGCTCATAGGTAATTCGGGAGTTGTTTCCCTTGTCCAAAAAAAAAAAAAAAAACTGGAAGACGAACTCTCATAAATCGAACCCATGAGGATGGTCCCAGCGAATTCGATTTAAGCGGACTCGACTGTATGAAGGGTGGGTCTACAATTATTGAAACTTGGCATTCTGAAAAATTAGAAAATTTGTTATTTTGATGTGTATTCCCTCAGGTATGGAATTTGGACAACATTGATGCCAACATTCTACATTCAAATGAGATTGTCAAAGGCCGCATCAAATCATTGGCTGTCTCGTGTAAGACTGAAACAGTTTTGTGTCATGATGCCAAGCACTCAGAGGTGAAAATTGTTGACCTCTTCACAGGTAAGACGACTGGTGCCTTAGTACAAGAGGAAAATGTGGAGTGTGTGTCCAGCGTCTTGTTCTGTTTCAATGGGCAATATGCTGTCACCAGAAATACTCGCTGCGAATCTGATGAGGAAGAAAAACATTTTCCCAGAAGTTACAGCTATTATGGTGATGATGATGAGAAACCAGCTATTGTTTCTTGGAACCTCCTGAATGATGATGTGATCTGGAGTATGAAGACCCAAAAATCAGTTTTCAAACTTAAGAATAATAGATTTGCTGTGCAAGATCGACAACAGACAGTGGTGGGTTTTGTAACCTGTACATTCCACAGTGTGTTGGACTGGCCCAGCAACCTCTACAGTTTTACCACCTGGAAGCTCAAAAAAGGTGAAGTGAAAGAAGAACGGATGGTAGGGGAGGAAAGCAGACTGGACTTTCCTGATATGTGCGAATTTATTTGCCCACCTGTCATACATACAAACAGTCACACAGGTGAACAAATTGTGGCAGCTCTCTTGCAGGTGTGCCAGAAGACATTAATAGGCACAGCAGAAGGTTCTCGCAAGATGGATAACATTTTATACATCCAGAACTTGTCAGCAGACAAAAAAACTGATTCCAAAACAATCCGGCTGAGTGATATGCTGAAATTTTGCAATGACAAAGATAAACTTGCCCATGTAGAAGTTGTTAATAGCAATCTTCTGTTACTGAATTATGTGAAAGGTGTAGACCACTTTTCCTTTGACAATAACAAAGGCCTGATTGTGCCAGCTGAAATTACAAAAGGTGGAGTTTTGTATGATCCAGTGAAAGGCCAAGTCATAAGGCATCTACCTGCTGCTCTACAACCCAACTCAGATCTCACACTCTGCATAATGTCCAGTAAATCATCTTATCGCATTGATAACCATCTGCAAGTCTTTGACACCTTGACTAGTCACCCTAGGTGCCGAGTGAAGGCTGATTTAGATCCACTCTGTATCAGGCTAGCTCTAGATGGACAGTATATTGTGGGTTTAGACTCAGAAAAACGATCAGTCACTGTGTATAGGACCAGCGACGGACACCGAATGGGTCAGACTTTTATCCATGGTCGAGCCAGCTGTATTGAAATAGGGGAAGATGACCGCACTGTAGTAGTTGGTTGCTGTGATGGTCGAGTCCTTATTTTGAGTCTCATCCTGGGTTTGAGCGATCCATACAAAGAGCTGATTCAGAAACTGCCATATAGATCCAAACAAGCACATCAAAAAATGCTAGCCAAATCTGGAGACAGTTCTCTATTGGATCAAGACATTGCCATGGCTAACAGCAGCAAACAGGAATTAATCCGACTGTCTTCCAAAATTAGAAGTGATGTCAAAGTTGCCATTAAAAAACAAGCCAGCTTTAAGAGTATTGTTCATGCTGTCACCAGCTCTCGTAACGCCAGTGATACTAAATCCCGAGCATGTTGTATACAGTAGCTGCTATCTGAAAGTAGGATGCAGAATTGTGTACTTTCCTTATGAATTCTGAAAGCTACTTGATGCAGATTAGAAATTCAGTGTGGTGAAATAAGTATGCTAACATGAGTATTAAGTGATTGAATTGTTATCCAGGATTGATAATGTAAAGAAAGTCAATTTGGAATATTCCACACTTATCAAAAGATAATAAATATGCATACATGTAATTACATGTATACGGTACCCCATTTCCATGCACTATGTGAACTTTGTACCACATGCTCTATCATATTTATTATGTTCACTGGAGTAAAGGAATTGGATGGATTGAATGATTATGAATGACTGAATCTTAAACTAGAAAGTGGCAGTCTCAGAATTATTGTAGCATATATGATATACAAATCTGTACTACAGTGTATATGGCACTGTGCTAAATAAATGAATTTGCACACCAACAATGTTAATGTTAAGAGACAACCTTCTCTATACATGAATATTACACATAAATGTAATTAATACATGTGTACTTAAGTCACATTTTCACATTCTTAGAAAAGAGTCACAAAACTCAAGTCACAAAAGTGAAAGTGATTCATCATGGATATCATATGACCCATTTTCTGCCTCATGCTCAATTCTTCTACATCTATGACTACTATGAGTGTGGTCATATTTTCCTCGTTCATTCTCAGTTACCATATGATGAGCCCCTGGGTTTTCATGTCATTCTATCTCACTGAGGAGACATCATTTTTTATAGAGCTATAAACTTGTGATGAACCTTGTTTTAATTGTGTTTCACACTAACACATGATAGATATTTCTTTATTCGTGCTTATTAGATTTAGAATACTGAAGTAACACTGTTTTATACTGTGTACATGTATGTACATAGTTTATATATGTACATGTATATGTCAGCTGTGTATGCAATTTCATGACGAAAGTAGGACTTTGCAGCAATAACATCTTAAAACTCACAAATTTATCTCAGTTCTGTCGGTAGAGGATAACATCTCATTGCTATGAGTCAATGAATACTCCTAGAAACCAGAATAATTCAGTTTGAAGTTCATGTACCTGTTTCAAGGGCATGATGTGATATAACAATATGCTTATCATATATCATTTGCTACGTAGTTGCATACATTTGGACAGACTGAAATCTTACAAAGCTATAAAATGTGGACTTGAAAACAATGCCGACAACATGTGATACATGTATTAATTTGTTACATATTAATTAGTATACATGTATTTTATATAGAGTCTACATGCATTTTTTTTTGTGATATGTATGATGACGTACTTATGTACTTTTACACAAATAGCACACTCATATAAATATAATACCAATCATGCAGATCTAGTACCGTTAAGTCGTATGTTCATGTGGTGAAATGGTTAGTTTTGCTTAATCATTGGACATGCAGATGTAGGCCTATTTCCACGCAGATAAATAAAAGTATCTGTAACCACTGGCTTGACTTGTCGGTGTAGTAACAAAACTTGCCTTGTCTGATCAGTAAGGAAAATTACTTGCTTGCACATTTTCCTTGCGAAACTTGCAGGTCTACAGCTTTACCTCAGTGTACATGATACATGTATTGTCAATTGTCATGTTGACTTGTTATGTGATCATACGTAGATGTACATGTATTATTATACGTGTACAATACATGTAATTATGAATTTATTTTCATTATACAGTGTATTTGAATTTTGATACAATTTTGTCTTTGAAAAGTGACAACTCATTGTCTTGGTTTAGATGGAATCCAGTTAGATGTTTTATTTTCAGTACTTTGTAATGTCTGCATGACATGTGTATGAATTCCATAGATCTAGATCTACTTGCCATAATTTTTTGTCTCTATAGAATGATCTCCTGTAGGCTACTTGTATTGTACTGTACACCGAGTAGAAAGGAATTTCACAATTGGTAAAATTCCATGTTGTCCTCAAAACTTTCTCCATCATTCTCTGCTAAGAATAATTCTTGTTAAAATTCTGCTAAATTACTGAAACTGTGGTAAAATTACATCAGGTAATTATTGGGAGATTTCTTCATTTCAGTTTTTCAATTTATACATAAGGTTTAAGTGAATCAAAATGAGCATATCTATTTGACCATGCTAAGACTAAGAATGGAGTGAATATTAATATAGTTCTAGCTCACGGTGATACTGATTATAAATTTGAATGTTTGGGTTTGTTCATTTTCACTATACATGTTCATGTATTATTACATGTATATGGCCCAATACAGTCATTAAAAAATACATGTATAATGCTTGTGAAAAAACTAATTTATATTACATTTACACATGTATATGGTGATGTGCAAAAAATGGATATGATTTTTTGTTTGGATAATGACCTCTTGAACTTCTCTCCTTCGGCTATTGGTATTTTAGATATGATAGTGCAAGTGAGCTGAAATAGGAAATTAAAACTGAATGTTAGTATTATTATGCATGTCAAAGAGTATTAAAAATGCGTTGTAATTTATTTTAGCTGAGACATATAACTTATTCCTGCAAATCTCAAAATATTAAGATCTTATGAGAATCTCTGAATATGTGTCCAGTTTTGCACTTTGTTCAACTTCAAGTACAAGCATATGTAGACAGACGTATACATGTATGTCATTTGTAGTAGCGGTGGTGGTGACAAAGATAAATTCTAAGTGAGCATTGCTGAGTGAAAGTTTGTATGCATATCAATCATGTACACATTTAATGGATTCAGTGAGAAATGTGTTTAAGAAATATCATAGTAGGCTACATATACTGATAGTGTGGAGGCCTAGATTACTTCATAACAAAAAGCACTTAAAAGATGAAAATGTGACCAGACCTGTAAATCATTGTTATAAATAACTCTGTACACAACATAATCTATTCAGAAAGATAGACTAGAGCTGTATGTAGTCCTACACACTGACTTTCCTAGCTATTTACAGTTATATGATATGTACAACTACTATTACTCACACATCATAAATTATGATAACGCTGCAGTTGCATGATGGGCTTGGACAGGTTTGATAGATATGGTGCAAAATAGCCTACACGATTCATTTCAACCATATGTATGTTTCAGTCTGCCGATTGGATTGAGCAGAAAATGAATTGCTGTGCAGGATTTATTAATTTAAAGAACACAAAATCAGTTCAATGGGGTTTTGCTCTATTTTTATTGCTAGTAAAATGTCTCAATAAACCATCACTTCAAACACTTTTAGAGCATACTTTTAAGTTGTATCCTCCGTATGAGTGCGCGTATGGAATTTTTTTGTTTCTAACTTTATTGTTATCTGTTTTTTTTTTTTTAACTGACAATTTTATAAGCCCATTTTCAATGAATTAAATGCACATTCCAAACACATCCCATGCAATAGCAACAACAAATGATTAACCAAAAAACTGATTTTAAATCTTATTCTGCAAAGCAGCAAAAGTTTATTGTTGGACAACAACTATTTCATACACTGAGTGAACAGAACACTACAACACCAAATGCAGGGACAGAAATGAGCAATCAAATGTGACGAGAAAATTCTGCGATGAGATTGAGAACACTGCGGAAAGTGAGATACAACTGATTAAATAAAAAAACAACATGATTAAGAATTTCTTATAAAAATGACAAAATGCATGGATCTCAATATCGTTAATCAAGATTATGATGGTGTAAAATAAGAAATGATAAAACCATTTGCATTGATGAGACTCCATTTCATTGATCTCAGTATGGAAATATCATTATTTCCTTCAGCATAGAAAACGCAGGATCAGCCTACAGGTACATACAATTTAGTTTTAATTACTGGAAAGCAAGCATATCATTAAAAATGAATACCAGTTTTTATGCCTCTCCTGAACTGATGGTGAATTTAAAGATCAAAAAGGTTGGGATATGTACAGACAACACCAGAAAACAAGATCAGCTGTGCATACTCACATGAAAAGCTCACTGGAACCCATGCAGACAGAGGATTAAAGAGAACTTGAAACCATTATTCTGTAAAGTGTTCCTCTGCCATTCCAGATGCAACAGAGGACAGAGGTTCCAGTGATATGACTGAGATCGCTTCCATTAAAAAAAAAAAAAAAAACCCGTGCAATTAAGAACTGAATTTTCCGCTGGAGTCTTTCGTTACCATCAGACAACATGCTACTGCTTTGCTTGCCAGAGTCAATTCCAATCCAGACTGTTCCAAGTGATATTTAAACTGTGCAAAATGATTAGGCTCAGCAACATTAGTACAGTTGCTGTGTTTTCCTTGGTTTCAATGAATAATTTCACTGTCAGAGAGCGGCCATTAGTCAGCCTACATGAGCCATACAAACCTGATGCTTGTAGTGTCTCCTTGCAAATCTATCAAACTAATTTGACCTTTCAGTCACAAACTGGTATACTTTACCTGAACTTTCCGTGTTGTATACTATAATAGTATAGAATTTCAAGATCAAGATCCTACATATCCCAAGAATAGAAAAGTCTGTTCTAGACAATCATAGGCTGAATGCATGAAAGAAAACAACAATTTGCCGGTACGGAACCTGATATGATCTAACAATATGAACTATGTACTAGCTCAAGAAATAATCTAAATGTAGAAAAAGCTCTGAAACATCAATTTCATACAAATAATTTCTGAGTAAAAAAGAAATGCAAAGTTGGCTTAAAAAAAAAAATCCTAGAAAAAAAAAAAAAAAATGAGTACAACTTCATCAATACTCAAAACTATTTCACTGCATAAGCATATTAATTATTATCTACTTTTAGTTTTTTGGTCCATCGCTGCGAAATCCAGCTACAGTTGGGCTTGAAAGTTCCCAAAACTGCAAAACAACTGGTGGCAGAACAAAAATACATTTTCCATCTGTTGCTTTGCAATTTCTGATTTTCATCCTCCAAAATGGATACTACAATCCTTGGCACGAACACTGAGTGCTTCGAGTCCATTTTGAATTTCCTTATCAATTCTTTTCTGATTGGCCATGATTCCAATTCATTATGTGACTTGAATTTCCATAAACCCAAATCAATATAAAGATAAAGAAAATTTCGTTTCCATCCATTCCAGCGAAATCCATTTGCGTTGAGGCTTTTCCTAATGTGGTGCCAGTGTTCATTTATTCCATGCATCCAATGTATCCATTTTGAATCCATTTATCCTTAGTTCCATATTTAAGCTCCAATTCCTTTTTCATACCAACTGCTTTTCCTTCTCGGCCTAATCAATGCTCTTAAACATTCATTAAAATTTTTAATATCCACCGCTCATGCTTCCAAGCGCACGACATCCTTTACAAATCAATCCATATTGTATCCTTCCCTCCTGTCCTGATCATTATCCATATCCAATTTCTCCAATCCTTATCCTTTCCAAATCCTTATCCAATCTTTCCTCCATTTTTAATCCATTTCCACTCTTTTGCAATCCTTATCCATTTATGTATGCAACTATGTGGGAAAGAAAAAAATGGAAAAAGAGGATTAGCTGTTGTGACATAACACATTTGCCACAAGATTGCATAAAAAGAAATTTCTGTCAGTAACTGGTACAAATCTATGAAAAAGACAACAGAGTTCCATTACTGTCTAATTTCAATCAAAAATTTTGTAATTTCTATCATTCTTTTTTTTCCTTTCAAAGCTTGGTCATAAGCAGATAATTCATTATTTTCATCAAGCAATACATTTACTTAAAAATCCCACAAAATAAGAGGCACTCCTTCAGATTTAAAAGAAAGACAAACTGCTAAGTTTGTTTTATGCTGAAAATTTTTCAGTTCACAGAAATTGTGAAAGCAGAAAACTTTGGCATGATTAATTACAAGTGTGAATTTATTATATTATGGATAACTAAACATTTTAAGCTAAGTCACAGCACAAGCAATTATGAAAACTACCACAAACAATTGTTGTTATGTCTATCGTTTTCAGCTCATGTACAAATTCCTGAAAATACAGTGAAACAGGTTATCAAAACAAAAAAATAAAAATAGTGCTCTGAAAAATGAAATGGATCATAAAAAACATTGCAAAACCATCAGAAGCTGAGAAATGTATGTATGAAAGATTTTTTTTTTTTTTTGCAACATTTTTTTTTTCTTTCAGCATACCATAAAGTTTATTTCCATTTGGGATAAGTGTCTATGGTGAGACAGTGCTGAACGAGGTGTGGGTGGGTTTGTCCAGTTATTGCCGGCACTGACCTCCAGCCCATCTCATCCACACCCACAACACCTAGCCTCTGGCGCTCCCTTTTCCTCCGCCTCTGACCACGAGACTGGTAGCGGAAACTACGACTAATTAGGAGCGCTCTGAGGAAGGAGAGGAATGCAAGGTCAGCATTTATCCGCAGACTAAGGAGATATGCATGCCTGGGCTTTATCTAGATTTGGGCATTCAATCCATGCCAAACAGCTCTTGAATATATTTGGGAATTTACTGGGGGGGGGGGGGAATGCGTTAAGATATTTCATAAAATGCCAATTTAAACCATGAGTTTTTTCCCATGATCAACATTTTCTAAAGTCCAAGAAGCTCATAAATAGTAAATCTTCTTGCTTCAAAGGAATAGCTGAACATTTTATAGTGGTGTATCTTTTTTGTTTTTCCTGAGTCAGAAATCTACTGTTGAATCACAATAGGAAGGTTGATTTTACAAAAATAATAATAATAACAAAAAATACTTAAAATACATATGAATTTCCGTTTCAATTCAACTTTTTCTCCCAAAACCTGGATAAAGCCACATATAATATAAAGTGAATGAAGTCAATAAATGTTTAAACAGATCCTACAAAAAAAAAAAAAAAAAGATGGCATTCTCTCGTTGCTACAATGACATTGTTCCCTTCCACATAATCTTAAATCTCCACAGAAACACTAAAAATAAAATTATAAAACATATGAAAATGTAAAGTTTAATATTCTGATACTGAATGGAAGAAATCTCCAAAGGCACATTCCAACCTAATGTTTAACAAGAAAAAATACATTACTTCCAAATAATTTAAAAAAAAAAACAACAAAAAAAAAAACAAAGAAAACAGAACAAATAAAACTTAATAAAACAAAACAAAAGATTAAAAAAAAAAAATTAAAAAAGACAGCTCCATACACCTTTCATACAGTGCCCTGAAGTAAATCACTCAATCTTATGAAATTGTATTATGTGATATAAGATAAGAAAACTTTGCAGGTTTTGATTAAAAAATGTTGATGACCCTGCACTGGGCTGCCATTAAGTGCTGAATTGTTGCTGTTCTCACGTTTAAAATAATCAGACAAATCATAGTTTGCATCTGCTAAAACAATTCATATAAAAAAAGACAAGCTCTCCTCATCACTCTTCATGTCAAGCACATCTGCCCTTTGACTGCTTCAATTATAAGGAGAGTACGAACGCTCTCTATCTCTCATTGGTGAATAGCGTGGACTGCCTCGGGAACGTCTGGGACTTGGGCTACGACTTCTGGATCCTCGTGGGTTGTCTTCCTTGACTCTGATGTAAGCAACCTCACCCTAGAGAAAGAATGGCATTCGCACAAAGACAAATATTTTCAAACAAGCACACAGAACTGAGTTGTTTAACTCGAAGATTAACTTTGATGCTTTTCACAAAGTAACACATACCAGAAAAGCATAAATGTAACCACTATTTTAAATATGATGTATACTGCATTGGACTGTCTTACAAATTCACCCAAAAGTTCAGTAAAATATGAAAGCCTGTGGAAACAACCTGGATGAAGAGATATGTTAAAATCATCTTCACACATTTAATTGAAGGCAAAGCATTTTCAATTGACCAACACTATGCAGCTGTCCCATTGTTTATCAAAATCCCAAAATCAAATGGTAAGTTCTTTAAAAGAAGAATTTGACTAATAGCTTTCACCAGTTCTACAAGCTGTGATGAGAGTTCAGCAATATCATTTATTGCCTGACAGAAATACTATGCTTTTCTTCTACCATACAAACTACAATTAAACTAAGAAACACTGAAAGCAGTACAGGTAAATTACAAATTAACTACAGTACAAGGATGGGAAGAAACAGCATCAGAGAGGGCAACATTTCGAAGCAGGCCAATGTTTAGGGCATCAAAATGCTCTAAAATCGTAAAACTAGTTCATTTTCTATTTAACTTTCTGCCAAGTGATTCCATGAAATGTTTGTTCAAGTCATCAGTTGTGATTTTAGGCTGGAGCAAGTATACTTACCTCATGAGATCTAAATTTTGTATCATCTAGCTTCTTGACTGCATATTTCATGTCATCTTTGCGAAGAAATTCCACCACCCCAGTGCCATCTTTAAAAACATCAGCATAGCAAACATCTCCAGCTTCTCTCATGTGATCTTTTAAATCTTGCCAGCTCCCACTGGGGGGAAGACCTGGAAATGTAGCAAATGAAAGTTGATACAATACTATTTAAACTGATCATCAAATTTACAATGCTGAACAGCTTCTTTTTTTTAAAGTCTTTTCTTTCACAGGCTACAAACATAACGGTCAATGAAGGAAAAATCAAAGATAAAATCAAATAATCCACAGATCCAGCTGATCTATATAATGAAGAATAAGGGATGTTTCATATGCAGTCTATGAGAACACATATATGTTCACTTATGATGATGAGCAAAAACAATAAATATTATATTCATAATAAATTTGGAAATTAATGATCATCTTTGAGTAATTTCCACCAGTCTTCAGAAATTTTGAATATCAGTAAAAGAGAAACATATAAGATTACTCACCTGACACCAACACCCGATACTGAGTTCTCCTGGAGGGCGGACCTCCCCTTCCTCCACCAAAGCCGCCTCTTCCTCTAAATCCTCCCCGACCCCCTCCCATTCCTCCGCTACCTCTTGGAAACTCTACTCTCAATGTGTAACCATCATAATTGTATCCGTCCCTCTGTCTAACTGAATCTTCAGCATCTCTGAAAAGGAGAGAAATAAAATCATTCACTATCATACTAGATTTAAACAGTGACATCCACAGACACACTGGTGAAAAACGTATGGTATAACTATAACTCTAAATATGGTCTAACTCTAAACATCGTCTAACTGCCACCTAAATGCATTAGGCTTTAGGACAGCAAGCTAATCAGCAGTTAGGGAACAGGCCCGTATGGGACATAGGTCTAGATCTATAGGATACAGCAAAAAATGTCAGATTGCACTAATTTGAACCAAGACAAGATCAGTCAATTTAAATTTTCTTACATCCGGAATGACTGGGCAATAGGCCTAAAGAGCAAATTTATATAAGTGGCCAATCTTGGTTTGGTGTGGTGTACTTTGACATGATGCAGAAAGATCTACCACAGGTAACAAGCTTAGAGAACAGATTTGGGATACTCCCCCCCCCCCCCCAACAAAGTCAAAGACACCAACCCACCAGTCTCCAGTCCTCTGGTCTAGATCTAGATCTAGATCTAGATCTAGAGAAGCTAGACTAGATCGAAATCTCTTGAAAATGTAGATCTAGCACTTTAACTTGATCTACTAGATCTAGATCTAGATCTAGTCTAGTCTAGATCTAACCTTGTATTTTGCTAGATATATTGTTACACTTAGAATCTAGATCAATACATTAATATTTCTGTGTTTCAGTTGAGTATCTAGAGTAGAATCTAGATCTAGAATCTAGTTCTCAATTGGGATATTGGTTAGCCTACCTGGGATCCTCAAATTCAACGAATGCGAAAGGGGGTCCTCGCCGATTTTTCAGGTCAATAAATGTGATTTTTCCGTATTTGTAAAACAAATCTTCAATATCTCTTGTTCTAATGTCAGGTGGTAAATTGCCAACATAAATCCTACTGTCTCGTGCCATGATTACAGCGAAAGTGTTGACACAAACTTAATCTAGATCTGTAGAGCTGTTCAAGACGTTGGCTGTACTCGCGTTCTCTTTATCAACAAAGATGGCGTCAAGCATCCGACTAAACTACCAGTTTTACCGAACACTACCAGCGAACTATGATTATTGAGGGCGAACGCAACGCTCAGTGGTTCTGTATACCCTCAAGAGCTTCATGATTTATGTTTCAGCAAACATTTAAATTGGATACAAAACAGCAATGGATTTGAGATAGAATCCACCACTGAAGAATAGATTTATGCTGCCCTCAGAGGGATGGACAAGAAAAGAAAAAAAAAACAAAACAAAACAAATGTTCACCATGACCACCAGAAGTAGAAGGAACTGATTACTAGGTCAAAGATATAGAATCTAGCTCTAGAGTAATATCGTGGAGTCTTTAATGCGGCTTTCCCATAGTTTTAGAAGAGCCGAAAGAGTGGCGTTAATGACGGGAAAGATGAAAATAATCATTGTTGAGAGAAACGATTTCTGCGTCAGAGAAAGCATTGGTTATACTACTGTGCTTAGTAGGCCTATACTATTCTTATGGTTTAGTCATCTTCTCTGCGCAATTTAATAATAATCATAATAATAATAATAATGCATTTATATAGTGCCAGAATCCACAGGCAGTGCTCTATGGCGCTCAACAAAAAAAAAAAAAAACACACACAAAACACACACACACACAGTGAACAAAATTTCAAAACATGGGCAAATATTGAATTTTTTTTTTTTTTTTACCGAACAATCTGGGATTAAACGTAAGCATGGATCATAATCACATAAGAAGATAGTATGTGAAAAAAATCCCTTTCCTCCGTTTTCTTTTCATACTTAATTACATTTTAGATTAACGACACCTTCCAACAATTTCTGTGTCTAGAAATGTTCTGAAGTGTCTGGAAGTCAGATCAATATCATGGTAATATCACAATACTTTTACTGTTGTTCTATTGATATGTGTAGTTAGATCCATTTTTTTTTTTTTTTAAGTTCAAGAGTGTATCTTCGTGTGACATTGAAGAGAAGATTAATTAGTGTTATCTTTAAATTATTTTGTGTGAGTATAAATTTAGAATACCCCAAAAGCACTGCGGTGACGCGAGTCACTCTTCTGATATTATTACAAATTTATAAAAGTATCGAATTATACGGTAATTTCAACATATAAGATGGACAACAATATTATCATCTGATAAAATAATTCTATTTGTGTTCCTAACATTTTGATACACAACTCTCGCAATGTAGCTCGCCAATCTCGTTCGTTTCATATCATGTGGTTGCTATCACATGATCAATTTGGCGTCAAAATGGCAGCTCACTTGTATAAATTTTGATAAGTAATGACAGACATCCTAGATTGAAAATCACACTGATGGTAAACGAAGCCAATGAGGAATATTTTCACAGAAATCTATGCATTCCAAGAATCTGTAGGTGTTTTCTGATTGTCTTTGATAGAATGCAGTATCTCTTCCTTTGTGCCCTTGGATTCTGGAGGGAAAATATTTATTATGCTGGACAGGGACTCACTCCTTGATAAAGTGTTTATTTACACACCGACGTTTGCAGTAATATTGGATTATCATTTCAAGATAATTCTGAATCATTAGACAAAGTGCACAGGCTGGAAGTCCTTCTTGGGATTTCTAGCCATGTCTGATGATGAATCGAGCCTGGAAACTGATCACGGTTCAAGGCAAAATCATTCCCCAGCTGCTGGAAATAATAGCAATGAGGAATCAGTGGTTGAGGTGGATGAATTTGAGGAATGGACACTCCCAAATGAAAGGGAGCAGGCTGATCTTTCCACAGATGAATCTCAGAAATATGAAGCATGTGAGCCAGGCACTAACAAAAGTGAGAAGAAACCTGAGAAGCCATGCAAACCGAAAGTCAAAATTAAAACTCTAACCATTGATGGACAGCTGGTTTATTTCTGTAAAATTTGTGATAAAATTTTCACTCGCAGAAAAGACAAACTGAATCATGAATTGGCTCACAGTGGTGAGTCTGTGCTTACCTGCACTGAATGTGGGAAAGAATATCTTCATGAATCAAGCTTAGCCTCTCACATGAGAACTCATGATGGTGATCCACTATATATGTGTGATCTCTGCCCTAAGATGTTTGCACAGAGTCATCATTTGAAGACTCACATTCTGTCACATTCTGAGCCTACATACTTTACATGCAAAACATGTTATAAAGAATTTCCAACAGCTGTGGACTTAGGTCATCACAATCGCTTACAGATTAAGCTTGAAATGACTAATTATTGGTGCAAGATGTGCAAAGTTTATTTCTGCCGAAACCATGATTTGAATTGTGATAAAAGACTGCATGCATATTGCTGCTCTGCATGTAATGAATTATTCTATACACATAAAAAGCTAAAAATTCATATGAAAAAGTTTGCACATTTCTCTGAGGAAAAACCCAAATACATTGAACCTTTGCAAGAACATGAATTATATCCTGACAAAATTCCTGAGAATCTCAAGAAGCTTCAGGTAACCAAAGAAAATGATATGATGAAAAACATAGCCAAAACCAATCAGGCAGGCAAAAGACAGCTTGATGAGAACACAGTAGAGAAAAGGCCAGCAAAAAAATTCAAATTGCTGTCACGAAAAGTCTTTTGGGAAGAAAATCACTCAAGTACATCAGTGCAGGACTCGGCCTCAGAAATCAAAGTGGAGGCATCAACAGATTTGAAGTCTCCAAGTAAAAACAGAAAGGTAATTCATGAACAGTATTTGAATCAGTTACTGATACTGATGATATTTATCGGAATTTCTTTTTCATGTGTATGCTGAAAAAAGTTTAATTATAGTAATCTCTCATTTATCCGGCGCATAGCAGTGAAGACCTTGACAGATAATGTCAAAAGATGGATTATGCAACAATAGCCCCCTACTGTACATAGATTATATATATATAATATAATCCAAATACAATAGTAATAATACATAATACTGTAGTAATAATAATAGTAATTAAATTAAAAACAATCTTATGGTTCTACAATGCTGTACAGTACTGTACATTGTACTGTACATACGTGTTACAGTACTGTACTGTGCTGCACAGCTGTAATTATGTATACTGTACTCACCGACTAGCTGTCTGGTGTGCCAGCCATGCCAAATTTAAGCAGACTCATCCAGCGGAAAGACGAATGATGAGTCACATGCCGAAAGGATTGGTGACACCGAATAACATTGCAATACGAATAAATGAGAGATTACTGTATAAATGGTGTCCACATAATATCACATTAAATCTATGTAAAGATCAGTATCAAAGCTGGTAATCTCTTTTATTCTGACAATTTTTTATAAGATTTAAAACAATGCTTTCAGAATAAACCTTGTCATTTTTTGCCTTTAATGAAATTTATCAATCTTTCTGCCCTTTTTTTTAACAATTATATTCATCTGATCTGTGATATTTATATTAGTGATGAGAAATTGTTATTTAATGTGAGCATAATTAATTTTGTAACAGACTGTATCAGGCTTGCCCGCTTCCTCCATAATGGCCAAGAAGTCAAACTGAGATTCCCAATATGTATAATCTGCAATTTTTGAAAATAGTTTTGATACATATCCTCGCAAAAGAAGAAGTGTCATGTGTATGTTTATGATTGCATTTGGTTGATTATTAGCAAATTTATTGTAAACTAAGAATCCCATTATATACTGAAAAGATCAGAAGGTTCACAGAAAACCAGCATTATTTAAAAAATACATGTAGTTTGAGAAGCGCAATACTGAAAAAAAAAAATATTCATGGTCTAAGTCAAAGCTCTTCTATAGATGAGCTGTTTAATAATGGGTTCATTAAATCAGATGGACATATTGAGACTTAAAAATTTTGGAAAAAGTTGTATTTAATATATATGGAATCAATTTGACTTGGTCATGGAAACTAACTTCGTGACACCATCGACAATATCTTGTCCTGTAGACTGATATTTGTTCTCCATCTGTGCAGGGCAAACCATATTGCAAGAAGTGCAATAAGTCATTCAAAGACACAGTTGATTTAGAACGTCATAAGGTTGTGACGCATGGAGAGAAACAGGAGTCATTCCAGTGTGATGTATGTAGTATGGGATTCTTAACTAAAGATGAACTGGAGAGGCATGGATTCAAGCATTCTGGAGAGCGTATGCATACATGTCCCATGTGTGGAGAAGAGTTTCCTCATTCATTACAGCTGACCAAACATCTTCGCACACACATTGGAGATTTCCCCTATAAATGCAGTCAGTGTGGAAAAGCATTCAGGCTCAAGGTAAGAAAGGATTTGATGAACTTGCTTTTTTTTTTTTTTTTTACATTTTAACAGTTAAAGAAAAATTCTCCTTTTATCATTTGTATTTTTTTTTTTGTTCTTGATAAATTTTGTATTGGTCTTACACTTGCTTGCATTTGCCATTTCTTATGCTTTAGTGTAACTGTGTAATAATTAGTGCATTGTTGATGACATTGATAGTTGGTAAACCTAAGATATATGTATACTGTGAGTATATTAGTATTTGCTCTCCCAGCAATAAGAAACTGGCTCAGATTGGTAAATTTTGATTGCTAATTGCTTTGTCTGTGATACTGCTGTTGTTTTGACCAAAAAAAAAATTCCAAACTGCAAAGACTCATTATTTTGGCAATGCCACATAAGACTGTGAAACAAAATCTCCTTTTCACTGAAGACTGCATGCTGGTTTCACAGTTCTCCATGTGACAGCTAGTTAACATACACTGTTGATCGACATTCAGATACAATTGATCCAGCATGTGCGGCTTCACATAGCTCAAGATGCCAATTCATGTGAAAAATGTCCAGCTAAGTTCAGCACTCGGACAGAGCTGCAAGATCACATCATTCAAATCCATGGAGAGGCAGATTCTTACCAGGTGAGATGGATTAAAATATATAAAATTTATATGCTTCAGGACAAAAGGTTGTACAGCCAAAATCCCATATAATAATCTTCTCCTAAGTATGTGATATTTTCAAACTAATGGGCATACAGTGCAGCACGTGTTCCTCGAACACGCGGTCATCGAATTCTCGGATCTCTCGAACAACCTGCACTGTCCCGAATAATTTCCTCTCTTTTCTTAACATTTTTTTCACGCC
>JBCAUA010000002.1:1794543-1812144 GCA_038406235.1 Peronia verruculata | reverse complement strand
ATGCTATTCTGTGTTCTCATGACAATTTAATTTTGAAAATCTATGTAGGTTTCTGGCTATCCTCGGTTAAAAAAAAAAAATTCAAATTTTTCCAGTTACGCGGTTAGAGCATGGCACCGACGATATTGGTGCTGCAAAATTATCTTTTGTTTTCATAATATATTTGACAATCATATACTGGTGCTCCAAAATCATCTTTTGCACTAAATGAAACATTTCCATTTACTGCCCATTCTTTAAAACAGTACTCTACAAACATGAAAAATTGCAATGCTCCACTGACCTAAAATATGCACCTCCCTTTTTCATAAAATGTAAACAAATATTCTTCACAATGTTCTAAGCCACAAAAACCAAACTATTGATAAAAAATAAAACTATTGACAGAGATATTGCAGAGCATGGACAAAACTGTAAATAGCCAGCCAGTTCAAATACCTTAGCACAATAACCAATGAGGAGAGTTCCAACAATAGACGTACTAACCAGACCTGACAACATGGTAACAATCTCAAAATAATATGGGAAGATCAGGACATCACCATAAAAACACAAGATCACATTTATAGACATACAAATCCTTTTCATATCTTCCTCTATATTAGAAGTTATGGACAGGAACCACACAACGGAATGACAAAGAAAAATCCAGACAGCAGAGATGAGACATTACAAAAATTACAATGAAACCAAAAAAAAAACAAAAACACTACACACAAAAAAATTATAAGAAAGATAAAAGAAAGAACTTTTTTTTTTTCTTTGGTATTTGGTTATATCTATTTCACTCTGAAAAACTAGATTAAACAGGATTGCAACAGATAAGGCTTTGACAACGTATTTCACAAATGCTCATAGCTGCACCTAATACACAGCGGCACTTTCAAAGTGATCAATATTACCTTGTGTTTCCCTTCTTCCTGGTCCCACCAATTCTCAAAATACTTGAAAGCTGATGTCTCTACCATCTTTTTACATAAATCCCTTTGCATGATGGACTTCAGCTCAGTCACAAAATCACCCAGAACAAAACTGAACAGCTGAGTCACATAATCTGTCTCTGGATCACTGTCTGGACTGAACATGCCACCAAAACTGTCAAGCCCAGGTGGCTGGGAGAGATGCCAGTTGCTGCTGAAAGGTGGCTGTGATCCACTAGGGGGGTTCACCTCCAACCTTTCCTCACCACTACTGACAGAGTCCAAACTCATCCTATCATCCTCAATTTCTGTACTACTTGTGGGTCCATTTGAACTTTGCTGCACTGGCTCTTCTGGATGGACAGCTTGGCTTTTAAAATCAAGGTCCATGAGAGGAAGAGGGGAGGAATCATGATGATTTCGGTCTCCCATATGCTTGTCCCCTCTTTTCCAATTATCTCTTTGAGCAACAGGTTCTGGGGGAAGAAAGGGCTGCTTATGTTCACCAAATTTTCCTCCTCCTCCACCACCTCCTCCTTTGTTGCGATTTTTCCTCTTGTTTTTGCCTTTTCCTTTTGAGGGCATATCAATATGAGACTGAGATCTTGGAGGTTCAAATGGCTGAGGAGGGTGACCATCCATGGGGGAAGATGAGCCCCAAGGCATGTCTGGATGTGGTGGTGGGACACCATTGGCTGGTGGCCACATGTCCATGTTTTGATGAGGTGGCGGTGGTCCTAGATGTCCAGGTGGGACACCAGGTGGCAGTGTTTGTACATGAGGAGGAGGTGTAAGATGTGGTGGAGGAAGCATATGAGGATGTGGTGGTGGCATATGAGGATGATGTCCTTGATGGGGTGGTGGTGGTGGCATATGAACACTTTTGGGGTCCCATGGTACCCCATCTTGCTGTGGGTGAGGAGGGATGTGGACTGGGGTTTTGAATGCTGCCGTGGGTGCCGGAGAGTGTGGGACATCAGATTCAGAACCCCCTTCACCTCCAGATTTACCATCATCTTTGTCATCCAATTCTGGCACACCTTGCAAAAGACTTTGGATCCTTGACTCTAAACTCATAAATCGTGGTTCATCATCGTTGTCAGCTTCAGGAGTATCTGGAAGAACTGTCTTTTCCATAGGAATTTCCTTTGGAATATCTAGAGGTGGCGGCTTTTCTGACCTGGGATCTCTGTTTCGAGGAGGGATATTGTTCAGGGGAATTGTAGTTGGACCAGGACCAGGTCCAGGTAGGGGAGTTGGCATAGAGGATGGAGTATCCATGCCAGGTCTACCTCCCCGGCGCCAGTCCCTCTCATCAACTCTGTGGTTCATGCTAGGCATGCTGTTTGTTCCAGAATGATCGAACACGACAGGGGATGGTCCTGGCTGGGATCTGCTGCTTGGAGTCTCTGGGTGAAATCTGGGCGGTATATCAAAGGGCATGGGTCCTGGACCTGGACCAGGGCCATGTGGGGGCGGAGGCCCACTGAAATTGTCATTAAATAATGGATGATGAGGTGTCATTGGTGGAGGTCCATGATGTATTGGAGTCTGTGGGTGTGGAGGTAATGGTGGCTGATTATGAAAGGGTGGTGGATGAGCTAATGGATGCTGACTGAAGCCAAAGTCAACAGATGGAGTATATGGACCATTTAGATCACCAGGTGGTGGTATGAACATTGGCTGATGTGGGTCATACGGACCCTGTCCTGGGGTAAAACTACTTTGGCTGAATGGTGTGCTAGTATTGAAGTCAGTTGAATGGGAGGATACACTGGCAGTGTCTGAATTTCCAGTGCTTGAATTTTCAGTTTCTTTTTGTTTCATCATTTGCTCACGTTGACGCTTTTTCATACTATACGTGGGTCTCTTTTCACTTTCAGGTTCGATGTAATCAAATCTCTCCAATGTATCAACACTGCTTGTCCGAATTGGGGCCTGGGGTATCGTTGCTGGTTCCAATTCAATTCGAGGTCTATCTGTAATTTTCTGGTCAATCAGTCTTTGGCGTTCTTTGCCTGCAAAGGAAAAAATCCATAATTTGGGCAATTAAATCAAAAGTCATTACATGTATTATGGTCATCATAATATCTGAGGCAATCAGTGTTAACACTTTTGTGATATAACTGTTCATTTCCACTACTATCTAAAATCTACTCTCAGAGCTGAATATATCTAAGGCTGGAAATTATCCTTCAGTGAAATGTCAGTGATCTCACTCTTACTCACTCCAAGTGTGTATTTAGTCTGTTTAGCAGTATTTTGGCAAGGATTTCACCAGCAGCAGACAGCAAGAATATGTCCCTACAGTTGTCACATTATAGACAGTGACTGATTTTTTTAGATTGATAAGGATTTGGGCGCCCAATAGGCAGCCGCCTTGTACGCTTCCCAGGAAGCTGAGAACGTTTATGCATGTCTTCTTTGGGTCTGTCGGGGTAATAATAGGTTGTAGAGAACGTTTATGCATGTCTTCTTTGGATCTGTCAGGGTAATAATAGGTTGTAAAGCGCTTAGAGCTTGTTCTATACAGGATAAGCACTATATAAATGCTCTCTCTCTTATTATCTCACTTTCTTTTGAATTATGGATTTATATTCATTCTGTTACCAATAACTGTAATGCAGTAGACAATTTCCATATATATACCAAATTGTTTCCATTCCAAAAATAAGATGAAAAAACAGCTGATGATATCTTATCCATCAAGACCACAGATAAAAGATTTATGGTTTAATTTTACATCAGAGAAAAACATATTAAAACAAATGCTGTGCAAAATTTGCCCCCCCAGACTGTTACTTAATCTATGCAACTGACTTTATTTTTCCAAGATTCACAATGCTTGATTAAGAGTGAATTTTATACGACACACTATGGTAACAAAGAATTGTAAACTGGCATTGAAAACTTCTGTTAATTCTTTTGGATTTTCAAACGTATTTCATATGTTTGACTCTTCTATTATCATTAATCTTATCTACAATCATAGCTATGTCAAAAAAAAAAAAAAAAAATCCAACTTTCAATCATTACAAAACTCTAGAAAAGAAAAGTGATTGGGTGGTGTAATCTGAGACTTATGAAAGTGAGAAAAATGAGACAAAACTGTAATGAAATGCTTCACACAGTAATAAAGATATCTTGTGTAAAAAAAAAAAAGGTGAGGAGGAAGGGGATCATCCCCAGTGAGTTACTGAAGCACAAAACATTTTAATGAAGTTAATTTTCTAAAGAATGTTATCATGATATAAATTCCTATCTTGCTTCTCCTACACACCTCATCCATCGATTCTATATTTTCGCAGCCTTCTGTGATAAATATAAGGCCACATAAAATACTAAACAATAAAAAACATATACATACCCATTGTATCTAGAACAACATTCATCACATTGCCCATTTTTGATGTGCGATGGAGTTTTTCAACACAAGCTTTTGCACTTTTGGACTGTGCAAATACAACCTGAGGATAAAATGTAATAGAATAATAATTCACATTTCTAAGCCACAAGGCCTAAACTGCAACAAACTAAAATGGAAATTAATGGACCCATAATTCCAATTCTTAAAAAAAAAAAAAAAATAATAATAATTTCAGATTTCCGTGCGAAATTCCACGTTTCACTTAAAATTAACACCGGATGAATGATACAGGATAATAAAAAATAACAAATATCTATCTGACACTTATTTAAATATTATTATAAGAAATTTGCTGTTTATTCACAGAAAAAATCTGGCATAAAATTCAAGATAACAAGGCATAACATCCATAAGAATACCTTTTCTTGGAATCTGAAGAAAAAAATTTCTATGCTTAACAAATAATGAATGTACAATGGAACCTTACCTAGCCTGATCATAACTTAACACGATCTCCCACTTAACAACCTCCTCACAAACTCCACTTTCAAACTTTCTTTAAGTATACTTATTTATTTTCAATAACATGCTCAGGTTTGCCTGTTCAGCCCACATAGCACATTCGGTTCATTTGGAGAATAACTGTCGTCCGTCGTCAGCACTAGCCGCGTGCTAAGAATAGACTGAAAGGCCCACTTTCTCCCCAACTTGTGCACTGTTGCTGCCAGAAGGGCTGTTAATGCTTAGCCTAATATTGCCCCCACCCCCCAAAACCACTCACACACACACTCATATGTGGTCAGTGCCATAATGTTCCCCTGTCTTCAACTTCAACTGTGACTGTAGCACACAGCATCATAGGCCTACACACTACACGATAACACACCACTAACCAGTGGAATCACTGTACACTTTCCTGCTGCACACCACAACTCATTTACCAGATTTTAAAAACTTTTCAAACTTTAAATTCTAATGGGAAAAAAAGTTCATAATAAGCATACTTAATATATTTACCCTTTAATAAGTACATTATAAGTGTATGCTCTGTTTTATTTCAAATGTATTCTCAAGCATATTTTTTCTTTTCTATGTTTCAGAAAATCAGCACGGGTTTGGACAAGAGAAAAGATTGATCTGTGATAACACATCACCCTGATAACAAATTCTTTTGCGTTAGGTCCCGAGGGTGGGCATAGAAAGGGTTCCACTGTATCACATGTACCTACCTATCTATTATTCTAATTTCTGCCAATAACCTAACACATCTTTTAATAAAGTCAACTCACTTTTCCAATACCCATATGTTTACGGTTTCTTGGATGGTAGTAGATCTTCACATCTTCAATCCTCCCAAATCCCTTAACCATGTTCTCAAGGAAATCTCTGTTTATGTTGTCATTCAGATTGCTGAAAGTCACCTCCTTGGCTGGTGGTGTACCAACATAGTACTGGTCATACTGAAAGATAAAAGATTTATACACTGAAGATCACTGTCTGTGACTTATGAAGCTTTTGCGAATGATAAGTTCATTATTTGTACTGATGTCATAAGTGTCAAAACCAGAAATACAACCATTACTTAAGAAAGATGAAAATACTAAAGCAGAATTTAATGATAACAAAATGTACAGAATTTTCATTAGTATTACTGTGTACTAATTTCTCAAAATGTTCTAGATACGTGCATCACATACCTACCGGTACATGCAAGTTGAACAATCAAATTTATTGCAATTAAACTGAAGTTATGACAAAAAATAAACAAAAATCAATTGGCATTTAGAATGAATGACATTATCCAGATTTTCAAGCATGATTGACACTTAGCAGTTATGTTTCTATCATTGCCAAAATAATCACTCTGAGAGGAAATTCTGACTTACTATCTCTTATACAATTAATATCACTGCTATCCTACCTTCCACCTTGGCACTGGCAAATCTGAAGGTTGTCTTCTATAACAAATACGTTGATATCTTGGCCTGGGGTCTCTTGTGTCAATCACTCTACCATCCTGTGTTGAATAAACAGTGAATCATATTATGAAAAATTTAGATTTTTACATAGAGCTGTTTTTTTGTTTTTTTTTCAGTAATGATCAAAGAAAATAACTTTCTTACATTAGCTCTATGACCATTTCTTTTTTTTCAACCTCCAATAACATCAAAAAAAGAATCTTTGGCCAGTTCCATTAGCAGTTATATTAGACAAGATGCCTGATTTTTTAAGATATTTCAAAGGATATACTCATATTCGATCACCTGCAGCTCCCTCAGGATAAAACAAAAGCCTATTCTATTTCTCCAGATTTGGTAAAATTATTGCAATGGTATGTACACTTGGAACTTCAGTCACCATAACTTTCTAACCTTTCATGTCTTGTCAATAAATAATAATGTGCAACTACTGTTCAATTTTTTTTAAATCTCTGATTTACTTACGTGTGGATTAATGCCATCAAAACGATAAATTTTATCTTTTCCTTGCTCGAGCATTGGATCAGCAAGGAGCTTGTAGTTCCTTCTCCTCTTGTCCATTTCTGGTGGTAGATTTGGCGGAGGATGATTGGTGTGGTGACGGGTGACGCCATTCATACCTTGAAAACAGCAAATAATTTCAAAAGATTAGCTGGAATATTGTGTAATATTAACATACAAAGATGACCACTAGTACATTACCTCAAGCAAAGAATTCTGACAATGTCCCTCATCAATTTTCTCTTTTCTTTCTTTCTTTTTTCCACACTACTAGTGTATAAATCAAGATATTAGTACTCTTGCCTTGAATGCATAATATTCTACAAAACATGTCAGTCATTTCTCCTAAACAAGTTACTGCTCGATCTCAACATACAAACATAGAATGAAATAATCTTTTGCCTCCCAAAAAGTATCAAATTTTTAAATTGATTACTTAACTCGACATCCACAAGTCATTGTGATATATTCAAAACTCTTAAAATCTAAATTGTTCACTGCCAACCCAGAACTAGTCTTTTGTTAATTCTGTTATTTTTTTTATTTTTTATTCAAATCATTGTAACCAGATGTTAACAGCACAGAAATGTGTGCATCGCTGAAACCAAAATCATAAAAATTTCAATAGCAGTATTCTGCTATGGATGTCAATACCCATGCATGATGTTTTAACTAATTTCTCAATATTTTAAGGGTTCTATGCTTGACATTGCGTCAGACGATGGCTTCCATGGCTAAACTTTAGCTAAACCAACAAAAAATGAAAAAAGGGCGAATACTGCTCCTAGAATAATAAATCTTATTCCTTCATAGTTACAATGTTCCACTACTTTATAATCATGAAATGTTTAATCCGACTTGCGTCTAATAGCTAGATCGCTGAAATGCAGCATTAGACGGTGTGAAATAAAATTTGGTGTAAATTTTGCACTGCACTAAAATATGAAATTATATGCTTCATAGCTTTTTAGTTTTTGCTTCTAACAGAATGGTTACAAACATAGTATTGATCTCTAGTGGTATCTTGGAACCAGGCCTAAGTCTGATCGGGAGTCCAGATCAAGAGTGGTCTGGATTTCATTCTGACAACAATAACCAAGTTTCATGCATCTGAAAAGTAAGCTATTGAGAATTATTAAACAGAACCACTGCACTGACTGGTGTCAAATAAATGTAACACTGCATACGCCCAATAAATTTGGCTACGATGCTAAAGCAGTGACTGTGATAATGAGAACTGGCTATATGAACTATGAACGCCACAGACAAACGACAAACAACAGCATACTCGTCGGATGTCGTCTGTACTCGTAGTCCATTATCACAGTCAAGATCCTCTTGGATGATGACTGATACTGAAGTTTACTATTTAAGCCATGCTTCTGTCTTGGTCCAAACGGCTACACAAATGTAATCTAATTTCTGAAGGAATATTTTGAAGAGCGACCTGATCTTTTCCTTCTCTTTCCCTTCTCTACACAACATTGTCAGCCTATCCCAGAAGGCCCGTGTTATTTCCGTTAACGTTTACAATGTGTATGTTTAGTTTCGAACTTTTTTATGACTGCTGTTCAGTTTTGACTCCTCCGAATCGTTATTGGTATTTTATAATCACTGTTATATTTCTTCAGTCTTAACATTGAGAAATGATTTTAAAAGTTTTGGGGAAATGCAAATCTTGGGCATATATTTTACAGAAGATCACTCTCCTTGTGGTCTTATTGTTTTGTTTGTGTGTGTGTGTGTTCGTGCTTGCAGTGAGGCCGCAGTCATCTACAGCGAGAGGACTGCCACTGACTAACTTATCGATCAGGAAGCCTTTTGTCCTGGATCTTGATGATTGAAGCAGATGAAATAATTATGGAATTCATTTGAAATTAAATACCGATACTGACTACCTTTAGATCTAGATCTACTCGTCCCGAATCTATCCTCCCTCCTCACCTCCAAATTTTGACCCAGACCACAAATCCCCTCAACCTGCATCACAACATCAAATCGCAGATCTGTTCTAAAAGTAGATCTACCTAATTTTCTTCATACAGGAAACTGCTAGGCTAGGTCTATGTTATGTTCATGTTTTACTGTGAATTTAGATTGTATGAACAGTGGAAGGTCTTTGAATTGATATTCATCCAGGCCCATAATTATATGCAATCCTTATTACTTTTCTGTATAGTCTATATTATAACTTAACAACAACAGTATGAAATCAAGATGCCTGATTTAATTTTGCATAGGCTGTCACGCTAACTGCAATGAATTATGGCAACAGGGAGAATGATGCAACACTGGATTTTTGTGAAAGGAGGTAAATCTACTTTGGCTTTGAATGCATTTATTTAATACGGAAATATCAACTTTCTGATGTTTAAAAAACTAGACTTCCCAATTGACTTGCAGCTTTTATAAAACGGAACAAATTGATAGTTTCAGAACACATGGGTGAAGTACCGTGAAGAAACTGAAGTGGGCACTGAGCACCAAGACTCGAGACGGTGAGAACAGAAAATGAAAAAAAAAAAAAAGTTTTGCTATAGGCTACTAGTAGATCTAGATCTAGTAGCCTAATGAAGAGTGAGATAGATCTAGACTCTAGATCTAGATTCTATCATAGTTCATACTCCCCACGCTTTTCCGAGCTAGATCTATCTATAACCAGAGCCAGATCTAACACACACAGTCAGACCAGGCAGATCCTTTTAGGTTCATTCATGTTGGTGTTCGTGTAGATCTAGTCTCAGTCTAGATCTAGATTCTAGTTTAGGTTTTAGATCTGGATATCTAGATCTAATTATTGGGTGGTATTGCAGTCATAAGCAAAGTCAACCCAAGAAATGAAACATTGTCTCATGTTGCCTTCCAAATATGCCATATTAGTATATTACGAGGTGTAATATTAAGCCTAGACTAATAGACATCGAAGATCCCGATCTACAGATATCTAGATCTAGATCTGAAAGTCACATCTCATGTAATGAATAATAAATAATAATTAGAAACTGCCCATCTTGAAATTTTACATCAAAATAATTTATATTCTTCACATGGGTTTGTCATTGATTTATACTGGCATGTATGTAGGCACTGCCATCATTTTGTGGTCCTAGTCTGTTTCTACTATGGAAGTTGTGAAAATGGCACGTATCAATTACTGTATTCAAATTAAATGATGTATATTATTTATTGTCAATACGATTATGATAGTTTTGGTGTTAAGTGTTTCAAATGGAAAATAAATTTTCTTGGTTGATTATTTATCGGTGAGATTGTGCTGTTTACTTTAGGGTTAGATTAGTAGGGTTTGGGTTGGGGTTAGGGGTACAAGACTTAAATGAGCAAGGATAGATTATAGATCTACATGTAATTATGCTGTAATCAATATGTGGCATTCCTGTGACTTCCATAATAGAAACAGACAGGGGCCAGGAAACAAGGGGAGTGCCTGATTTTATATGTATTGTCTCTTTCAGAATTACTCAATGAGATTCAATATTTGTGCTTCCAGCAATCACTGATTTAATATACATATGTATGTGTCAGCAGTCAGCAAATAAATTTAGTAACTTTGACATTTATATGATTTGACAACCATGTCTTGTGTTGCTTGAATCGTTGCATGAGACAAGTGAGGGTAATTTTTCAATATTTTTTTCTATTCATAATACAGTGGTCTCCGCCTAAGAACGCGGTCATCGGGAGACAAAAAAAGCGGGCTCTTAGGCAAAGTGAAAAGTCACGCAACCGACCTGATCACAGATTGTCTTCACTACTATGATTAGTTGATCGTTACCGTTTGTTAAAAATTCATCTCTGCAACTAAGTACAGCCTTCTTCCCTGTGTATGTTATAATTAGATGTAGCAATTCCTGATCTTTTTCACGGATCGTTACATCAATACTACTCAGCACTTAAACGCCGTGTGAGTTTTCACATAACGGTTTCATCGTTGAAAACATGATATTGCTATGCTACCCTGCGGATACTCGCAAGAGGGACTCAAGTGTGTACAGACCGACCAAGGTACCAAAACAGCTGACCAGTCAAGAGGCTAAACTTACTCCTTATTCACAAAGCCAATAACAAGTGCTGTCCTACATGTTGTCAAACAAAGAAATGGTTACGGATTACAACTTAACCTGATTACGCAGTCATAGATCAACCATCACTTCCACTCCTTTGTCTACCTGTTCCCTCACCCCCTGTCCCCATTTTACTGCACATCTAGCACTGTGCGTTTCTCTCAAGTGGACATTATGATGTGGAATTATGCCATAAGTACTCTGGTGTCTTGGTCCGACACCAGGCTCTCAGACAGATTTTTTTTATTTGGGAGCACCCAGCGCGAGTTTCTTGGAGGGGTAAATTATAGAGGAAAAATTCCGTTTCTCAACAGAGGCAGGCACACAGGGCTCTTAGGCGAAGGGTTCTTATGCGGAGGATTCTTAGGTGGAGACCACTGTAATCTGACATTGTACTGTGTTAAGGAAAACGTATACATGTATATGCAGATATGCAATTTAGGCCCATTCTTATGTCTTTAGTGACTGTAGGTTGAACTATGGCAGAGCAGTATCACAGAAGAACTTCATCAATGATCAAGTGCAGAAATGGTGAGTAGTGATTCATGTAAATCATTTGTTTTTGTGTTGTGATGTTGAATTAAGAAATAGAAAGAAAACATGACATCATTCAGGAAAAATACCAACCATAATTAACTTAGATTGATTAGATCAACTCTGCTTTAGTTGTAAATATGGCTTGAATATATATGGCTTATGTTTTAGCATGTTTTTGTCTTCATTGAAAAAAAAAATAGTTTTTATGATTATGCATGACGAGAAAACTTTTAAGTATCTGGTCTGCAAGTGCTTGTGATTCAAATTCAAAGACTTTTTTTTAGAATTATTTACATTTTTCTGTAATCTATTTTCTTTTTTCTTTGTCCTTTTGTTAATGAACAATTTTTATGACACAATGGACATGAATCATTCATCATTTTATTTAGAGTCTGAAGTAGGGTTTTTTTTTCCCCTGCTTGATGTTATTTTCATTTTAAGTTTACAAAGCATTGTGTGTATTATATATGTTGTGTTAGTCATACCTGGCGTATGGCCCCCTTAAAATCTAAGTTATTTTGAAATGAGGGACATTTTTTTTTGTTTTTTTTAAGATTTTCTGCTGTGTTTGCCAAAAGGCTGTTATTGTTGCATTAAAATTATTGTCATGGTGGTCTCAGAATAGAAACAGGTAAAGGTTCACAAACCTTTTTATGTCCTCTGAAAGAGGAAGAATGTGAGGGAACAGAAATCATTCTTGTACACATGTATCTTATACTCATAGTTTTATGTAGTACTAGTTATCATTATGTCATATTGTATTGTTCTGTTTGCTTTGAATGTTTGTGTCCCTTTCAATTGTAATACATGTAGTTATGAATGGCTTTTTTTGGTTTTATTTCCAGAAATTTCAGCCCTTAGTAAATTGCTGCACACATCACAGAATGAGGAGGACTGGACTTTGCACTTGAAGTTGGTCGAAGTACGGAGGCTGTGCATACACATTTGTTTGAAAAAACGTTAAATCAGCCTGATCTATTGGCCTGGATCCCATAAAATTAAATCATTGCCGTTTCGAATGCTGTTATGTATGTTTTGTCCCGACATTAGCTCAGAGTAGGATAAATCCAACACTTGCATTTTATGCCTATGCACACAAAATAATGTTTTTTTTTGTGAGTTCGTGTTGAATTTTCAAGCACTACCTCTGTACTTTCTTAAGATGTAAATCAAAATAAGGAGTTTTAAAGAAGTTTGTAAGAGTCAGTTGTCACTTTTTCATGCCTTAGAAAAACTTTATCAAGTTTTCTGTCTTTATAATATGTTTCAGCATTATTTTTTTTTTATTCAATTTGCATTTAACTTGTCTAGAAGAAATTGTGGTAGTCATTCCTTAATTTGAACTAGAGAGCAACAATTTTAGATTTAAGTGATAGGTATTTTCAGTTGGGTTTATTTTCAAAATAAATTTCACCAATCACAAGGTCTAGATTATGTCAGGGATCACCAGTAGGCATCTGATTCTGACAATAGATTATAAAAATTGTTGTTAGATTGTGTTATGCAGAACAGGTGGACTATTTATTCATTTTGATAAACAGCATCTAATTAGTTTAATAATTTTTAGCAATTTCTGTGTTATTAGATGCCATACAAAATTGTGTAGAAAACAGTATAGCATCACACAACTTTGCCTACCTTTGATGTGTTTGGTAATTATATTAGGATCATTTCATTAATTCAGTTTGATTTTATAATATTGGATTTTGATCATACATGTATGAAAAAACATGCACTGTGTTAACTTGCAGCGGGCATTTCCATAAAAAGACTATTAAAAGAATTTCACTTGGCTGTTAAAGCAGTGAAAAGCAGAGATATAAAATTTTGAATTTACACTTCTTCAGTTATTAAGAGTGTTTTCTCCAGTGAAATTGATTTTTTTTTTTTTTTTCAAGAAATTAGTTTCTATAATAGTATCCTGTAACTTTCTTTTGTAGTCCATAGCAAACACAATCATACTTATTTATCAAAAGGAAACATCTGGAGCTACAGATCTGGAAGTGTTATCTCTTCTCAAAATGGTCCTACTTGCAACAGAGTCAGTACAGGGCCTTAGGAATGTTGCTCAGCTATATTTGCGGTAAGCTTTTTTAAAATCTTTCAATAAATGTTTGAAACAAACATGCTTAACTCTAAAAGTGTCAGTAGAAACTGCTGGAATGCTGTGTTTCTTATTATTGATATATATCTGTGTTAGAAAATTATCTCTGTCACCCCAAGACAATAAGGTTGAATGTCTCCTCATGTATTTATTATATATGTTACTTGGAAATTGGTTACAAAATTCTAAGTGGTGAGATTTGAGTCTTAGACCACATTTGCTGCTAGATAATTCCAGCTGTAGTAGCTAACCACAGGCTGCTCCAGATTAAAGAATTAAATGCTACTGGAGTCAGTGATTCTATTTCAAAGCATAGAAACAAATTTTTTCTTCCATTTGAATTTTCAAGTTCTGTGTCACATAAGAAGTGTCTTTTCAATGCCAGAGTGCGCATGAAATAGTATTAACAAATGAGAATCATCTAAAGTACATTTTCAAGTAAAACTTAAGTGAGAAACTGTAGTATTTCATGTATCCCAGAGCAAAAACAGAGATTGGATTTGTTTGCAGCTTTTGACCATAATTCTTTTGACATTATTGTTCTGAAACAGTCAGCCATAGATCCTATTCTGATAACCTAATACAAGAATTGCTCAATCATGTCGAACTAGCAGCAGTTATATTCTAAAGGTCCATGTACCCCATACTTCCATATATGACATGTACTGAGCTTAGATAGTCGCATCATGACATGAAGGCACTTTTATTAAAATAGATTTTATTTATTATTTCAAAAACTTGTGTATCAGGATAATTTCATGACTAATAACTTATTGAACCAATTTTTATTTTTCGGTTTGTTACACATATCATCACAATGACACAATAGAACATTGTTTGTAATAATTGTGTTTTTGTCACTCCCAGGAAAATGTCAGGCTTGATTGAAGAGCAGCAGGTTTTAAAGAATGAAAAAGTGTAAGTTGGAGTATTATCCACAGTGCATGGTTTATAAGCCACTCCATGAAAGGCAGCATCTTCCTTTAGCTGTGTCATCCAAATTTCATCTGAATAACTTGTGTAACATGTGGGCATGATGTTATTATCATGCAGTTACATACAATGTAATTTATTAATTATCAGAGGACTCCTAGTTTTAAATATAATTTTGTTAAAGATTTGCAGACTGAAATAAAAAAATAAATGTATTTCTCTATGTGCGAGCAGGATCACTTTGTTTAAAAAACAGAAAAAAGATGGGTGGTTAAGAGGGGAAAATATAATAAAGTCATGTGATTTATGATTTTACTATAAAAATGAAAAGGTATTAATATGTGCATGTCATTGATTTCAGAGCCAGGCAAGTGCTCACATCATTGAAAGACTTTTGGTCCCTCCTCTCAAACGAGCATGTTTTTTTAACACAGCAGGTGGGAATCTAAGATTGCCTCTGATTTTTCCTGGTTGTTGTTTTTAAATCTTTAAATCTTAATGTGTAAAGAGCCACTGATATTATTGGATTGTGTCCAATAAGTATATTTTCCACCTAAGTTATAAATGCTCGGGAAAAAAAAAAAGTTGTCAAGAATCTGAAAAAGTACTAGCATTTGTGAAATGACTAGAATTGTACTGTTTGATAATATAATACAGATACGCCATGATATGCAAAAAAAAAAAAGTAAAATAAAAAACTCCACCGTGGTCACAGTTGTTCGGGATAAGACCGGACTTTATATTGTAAATGCTGGTGATCAGACAATGAAGATAGAATCTCAGGGTAGAAAAATTTAATTTATATATAGATTTGAATATGATCTTTATTTAGGAAGATTGAGGCCATTCAAAGTTAAGTCAGTGATTGCTTGTTCAAAAATATATGGACAGTTTATATTTCATATTATATCCATTGAAGCAGTAATACTATTTTTTTATTTTTTTTTTATGATGGCAGGTCTTTGGTCGTTTCTGTCCTGAGCTGTATGAAGTGTTACCCTCTCTGGCCTCAGTTTTAGTGGATTTGTTCATTGCAGCTCATAGGTGAGTAAAATAAATCAGAGTTTTAATGAAAATACAGGGCAGATGTAAGTTTCTGTGATCAGTAAATCCTGAATTTAAAGGAATATTAAATTTTACGATGATATGTCACTATTGATCCCTTTCGTTTTCTTTTCTTTTCTTTTTTTTTTTTTTTAAATTTTTGTCGTCTCATTTGACAATAGGGAGCTGGGGAAGGGGAAATGAGGTTCCAATATGACAGTTATTGAATGTGTATCTTTGAGGATATAGGCCTCTGGCATGGTTTCATTTCTTTGTAGTATAACAAGCATATACATGTATAAAAATGGATCTCAGCAGACATGTAATTGTGAAGACTGCGTGAAAGCTTGTAGCTCACTTCTATAATCAGAGGAATAGACAGAGAAAAGTGATTGACTCTTAAAGTATGTTGTCTAATGTCTCTCTTTCTTTTACTCTGAAATTATGTGCCTTCCATCCTATTTCAGTTATATGATATTCATAATTACTTACCTTTTTACTTTCACTATTTCAGAGAACATGACAAAGCTGTGAAACAGTCAAAAAAACTGCACAGCTGGCTCCTGTTTGAACTCAATGAAAGGTGTTTGAAAACAGCTTTGTTGGAGGTAATGGAGTGTTCAAGTGAGGGAGCCCAAATCCTATTGCCTTTACTCAGGTAAGTTTGAAGTTACAGATTTACATGTTTATATAGATCAGATCTTTGATATTAAAAACTTCAAGATTATCAAGGGAACAGTTATACTATCAATATCAATATGTCCTTTGTTTCGAAATATGATGAAATATTAATGTGTGTGGTCATATGATGAGGTGACTGTTCTCTTGGTAAGGATAAGTATGACCCTTACTTAAAAACTTCATAATTTTACTGCTGCTCAGAAGTTTTTTTTTTTTTTTTTTTAAAGTCATGAGACTGCATTTGCTTATGTCCTAAAATATCCTTCAGAAACCATTTTGCAATAAATGCCTCTATATCTTGTAAGTTTATGGATGGAGAAACTGTAATGGCATGATGCTGTAGGGTTTCCAAGGGATGTTTTAAGACCAAAATATAATGTGACCTAGTTTGGGGCTTACTTGGTTTGCTACTATTATGGTAGGTATGAAAATTATTAGTGTCAAACTTGCATACACACGCATATGAATGAATTTAAATGAAATGTGCATTTACTTGATACATGTTTGTTTGTTTTGTTTTTTTCTCCTTCAGACACTGTTTTGCACATTCATTATTGCATAGAACATTGATTTTTTGTTGCATTACCTTGCATGCAGGAAGTTGCTGTCCAAACCTCCAAAAGATGGATCACATATGGATTATCTCCTTCATTTCATCCTTTTGAAAAGATGGTCATTTGTGTGCTCTGAACTGAATGATGTTCTTCAGGTACTATTTCTTTTTCACGTTTTTTTTTTCTAAATAATTATCTTTCTTCATACCAGTGCTTTGTTTGGAATTTGAGGAAGAAGAGAAAATCCAAATTTTTCAACCATAAATTTAGCAGATTTTCATCTAAATCATATTAATGTATGTTGCAATTCGTGTACTATAATTAAGGGGAGGGGCGGGTCCTGAAATCAAGATTTTGGCTGAAAATATCAAATTTCCGATTAATTTGTTTTCTTCAAGCTAAACCATTTTGTTTAAAGATTTTTCCGTTTATATGGTCACTACTAGCCTATTTCTTATGTAAACTGAGCTTTTCCTACAAGGGGGGTGTCTAAAATATCACTCAAATTCGCTTCTGGCGGTCAATTTCAACAGAAGTTATGAGGCCTTCATACTGAGTTTGAAAGTACTTCTCAGGCATCGATGCCTTCCTGTACATGTCGCCCACAGTTAGTACTTACGCTGGATCTCCCTTGTTTTGTTTCCACCAGTTAGTGCTTACACTCTCATAGAGATGAAGCCTGCCAGAGACTATAAACATCGCGGGAATCCACATTCAAATTTCAGAAATTCGTTAAAAAAAAAAAAAAATGGCAAATTTCTAAAAAGTGATACTTAACTCTATTTAGGTAAGGGAATACTATATGTGTGCAAAATTTGAGACGATTCCAGTGAAAAACACCAAAGCCTTAGGCTTTTGAAAATCAGCAATTTTGGGGGCCTAAAATCCAATATGGCGGC
>JBCAUA010000002.1:1710858-1729123 GCA_038406235.1 Peronia verruculata | reverse complement strand
TCGCTATCAAGTTCTTTATAGATTTCTGTGTTATTTGTTTTTCTTTAATTATTTTATTAGTTACCGGTCTGACAGTTCTATTGTAATTTTATAAAATGATGATGATGATGATGTACTCCTTAGACGTTTTCTATTTTTTTACCCACCCTGAGGAACTAGGTTCAAAAATTAGTTGTTTTTTTTAATTTTTTAAAAAAATTTTTCCTTCCTTCTTTCTTTCTTAATATATTTATATAAAATAGTATTATTCTTTTTTTTTTATTTTTAATTCATTATTTATTTATTTTCTTTCTTTTTTTTTTTTTTTATAATTTTCCTTCCATTTATTTATGCATTTGGCCATTTATGTACTATATCTTATTTTCATTTTAATAAGAATAAATTAAAAATACCAGTTAACAGTTTTCATCATTCTCACAGTTACTTCTACAAAATGATGATGATTATGATAATGAAGTTTCCCTGCGGAAATGTAATAATATTCAAAAAATTGGTGCTCAATCGTTTTCCAATTTATTTATTGTCCATTTGTATTATTTGTTTATTTCAGTGTAATCTATAAGATTACAATTTTAACAATAACTTATGTCTTGATTATCAAGAAATTAATTTAGAATGATAACGATGATAAAGAGGAAGGAATAGTGTGGGTTCCCAAAATAATAATAATAATAATAGTAATAAATATCTCATTAAAAAAAAAAAAACACCCTATTTCTTTTATTATTATTATTATATTATTATTATTATTATAATTATTATTATTATTATTTGTTAACTATTGTTGTAAAAAAGTGTATTATCCTGGTTACTGTTTAACGATCTTGATCGGCTGTTACAATTTCTAGACAGAGAGATGACAAAGAATAATGTCACTTGAGGTTTCATTTATTTTGTTGTTCCACCTGTTTTCTCCTTATCCACTTATTCCTAAGGCCCCAGAATTCCCCTGCTCTGTTCTCTCCTCTCTCTCTCTCTCTCTCTCTCTCTCTCTCTCTCTCTTTGTCTAATTCTCTCACGGTTGAGATCCTCCACCCACAAACTGCAACAACTTCTACATTGTTACTCTTTCACGAACCCCCAACACCACAGCGAGGAAAGCACACGTGTTACAACAGGGCTAACTCTTCTCTTTTGTCTCGCGCTTTGTTTCCCTTTGAACTATTAAACTTCTCATCTCCTTTGAAGTTCTGAATAAAGTGACTGCGATCTTTTAACAACAGCCCATTCATTTTCCCCCGAAGTCTGAGAACTGGCACAGCCCAAACTTTTATAAATCTACCGCGGCTCTTTGCACGTTCTTGCGTTCAGTTGTCGTTTTTGGAACCGTTCAATTTCCGATATGGGCCAAATATTTAGATGTTCCCCCGCCGAGTATTCGTCGCTGCACCCAAAGCTACCACTCTTCTCGCAAGACTAGGAACGTCATTATAGCACGTTTCCATTCTAAGGGGTAGGCTATGCCCGGGGTGTTGGGTAATATCGAATAAAATGTTATCGTTATTTACATGTCGACAGCGACCATTGATTAGTGCAAAGCTTTAGTGAGATTCCTTAATTCGATCCTTAGATAAACAGTCTGAAGAAATAAATAAATAATAAAGTAAAATAGAATAAAATAAAATATAATAGAGAAAGAAAATTTAAAATTACTGAACACAACCGAGTAAGGTGAATCAAAACCGTTCAAAAATGGGTTAAGAAACGGCTACTAGTATAATAGGAACCATATACAAGTAAATAGTTGTTTTCAAAATTATAAAGAAGAAGAAAAAAAAATCCACAGATTTCCCTCCAAACCACCCCCCCCCTTTTTTTTTGGGGGGGGGGGGGTCATATTTCATGTCAGTCAGTCGGCTTGTTAGTCAGTCCGTTCATCCGCCTGTCTGTCCTTCAGTCAAGCCAGTCCCTTCGTTTCTTGCGTTTCTGACATTTTCTAAGTTTTCTCTTTTTACATTTTCACTTTATCTTTGATTCAACTTTTTCTTTCTTTCCTCTTCATCATAATAATTACAATAATACACGTATTTTTAAGTTTATTTCCTTCACAAAACTGCAGTAACAAAATCAAATCTGGGTCCTCTCAAAATACACTTTTCGAATCCGCTGTCTTTATCCGGCGATATCAATAAACAAAAAGCTAATTAAAAACTTATCGATATTTTGTTAGTATATATATCGATATGCCTCCCGGCCTGCCCACCTCAAGCTGTTGCAATCTTCAAGGCTGGCACATTTGGCAGGCAGAAATTGGATAGGGTTACAATTTCGGCTCGCGTTTCCCTCGTCCCAGCCTCGGTTTATTTGTGATCGGGTCTTTTTGGCAACATTTTGCTACAGTTGAGGCCGAGCCCCAGTCACGTTTTCCTGTGACGTACACTGGTGTAATCTCTAGCGTTTATTAACTTCAATATTCTCAGTCTCACTCACAGCTTTCTAGGGGGCAAGTTGTCCACGTGTCTTTGCCACTCCAGACTGCCTTTTTTTTAGTTTTTTTCTTTTTTTTTTTTTTCTTCAGATTTTGGATGCTCGAAACTCGGCCAAGAGCTAAACAAATTATTGTCCTACTACCAAATGGGAGATCGTTGTGTTCAGTCCTATTACTTCCCTTTACCAGGCAAACGAGGGATTGAACAAACAATATAGAGAAGAAAAAAAAAAATCACTTTTGCTCTCTTTGTCGGAAACATACACTATGAAAAATTCCCCCAAAATTATGACGTACCGGTTAAAAGAATGTTTTCTTCCTATTGTTATACTTTTATCAAATTTTTTGGGGGGATCAGTCTTTCGAATGGCAAGAAGTAAAAGGAGTTTTTCCTCTTTACACTGCTTGTTTAACACCTTTTTTGTCTGGCAAAAGGAAGTAAAAGTCTGGTCAAAATGATCTCCCCTTACACAAAACCCTCTTTTGGAAAGGGCAGATAATCTGCGAAACAATCTCCCATTGATTACCGTTGTGTAGTTCTGTACTCTGCACAGGCAATGTCATGAAGTTCTGTTACTGATGCTAAAGATTTTGTTGATGTATTTGTTGTTGTTGGTATTGCTGGTGTTACCATTGTGTTCTTGCGGAGTAAGTCACAAGCCGTGTATAATAAGCAAAGGTAAGGCCTGATATTGGCGAACTCTACTTGACACAGTCTTTTTTGTTTCATTATGAATTGTGAATGTGACATTTTGTATAGCACTAAAGTAAAATCAAAACAATATACAAGTTTGTTTGTTTGTTTGTTTGTGTTGGGGTTTAACGGCACATCAACGATAAGGGCTACATTGTGCCTGACATGGTGGGTACATTTGCACGGTAAAATTCTGATCAAGGTGTATATAAAATGTAGTCCTGGACTGACAATGCGTCTATGAATCATAAAAGGATACCAAAGGGTACATTTACAAGTGCATGCGCACTAAATTCAAGCATGCAGTTCATGATCAGGAAAATAAATAAAATAAAAAAAGTACATATCGGTACCCAATATAATACTTTACTATACCAAATTGTTAAAACCATAGGCGATGAAGTGGTTATACCATAAATCGTGCACATTACATCTTTCTTCTCCAATTGGCTTCTCCTACAAAACCACAAACAGATTTCGTAAGTGAACAAAAAGAAACTGTGGCACAGCGGGGTACGTTTCAACATGGTTCTCGAACAAAATGTAGCAACTAACGTTTGCCAGCTTGGCTGAACATTATTTGAAGTAGATCTATCACTAATTCTTACCATGCCAAGGCTGAAAACCATAAATTGTAAGTTTCGGGCACGATCCTTAACCTCCTCTTAATAAATCTGAATTTGCCCATATTTTTCTCTTACATTTTGAAACTCATCATTTTTTTGGAATTACCATGCTCGCCACTCATAATTACGCAGAAAAGCTGGCATTGAGCCATAACTGGAGATACTAACTTCTTTTCATTCACTTGGATACTGTCGACTGCCTCTTGTCGAACTGAAACCTTGAGATTATCGAGCATTGTACAGAGAATGATACCATCAAAACACGTGCAGGAACAAGAAAGCACTCACGCGTATCTTATGTATTCACCCTCCCCCCCCCAGACTGTTTTATGGTGTTGAGATGCAAATATGCGTGAATATATTTTTGTATGAATCACAATAGAATCTGTAAGCAAAATGCTATGTGAATGAATGAATGAATGAATGAATGAATGAATGATAATTTCACAATGGTCAAGAAATCGTATCGTTCGCATTTGAATGAATGAATGAATGAATGAATGAATGATAATTTCACAATGGTCAAGAAATCGTATCGTTCGTATTTGAATGAATGAATGAATGAATGAATGAACGAATGAATGATAACCTCACAATGGTCACGAAATCCTATCGTTCTAACCACATTGAACTTATGATCCGAGGTTGTGAACTCAAATAGCGCTAGTGCCTCAGTGTCACAACTAGTGTAGGTTGGTACCTTTTTCACCCTGTGTACTATTTCGCCCACGTAAGATAAGTCGGTCATTTTTTTAAGGTCTAAGAATTACTTTAACCAGTGAAATATCAAACCATGTCTTAGTTTCAATTGAAATAATAATTTAAAAAAAACAAAAAAAACTGCTGATATTTCATTGGGTAAACTAATTTTTTAGACCTTAACAAAGGGACCTATGTATCTTACACAGGTGGCCGAAATAGTAGACAGGGCGAACAAGTACTAATCTCCCTTAGAGCCAATTGTCGTAACAGCCATTCTCTTTCTACTTGCCCCTAACTCTTTCCTAGTACTTCCCTTTACCAGGCAAAAGAGGGATTGAACAAGCAATGTAAAGAGGAAAAAAATCACTTCTGCGCAATTTGCTTGAAACATATACCATGAAAAATTTTTTAAAAATTTTAATAAATTATGATATAAAGAGAATGTTTTCTACTTATCGTTATCATTTTATCAAAGTTTTTGGCGATCAGACTTCGATTGGCATGAAGTAAAAGAGCTGTTTTTTTTTTTTCTCTTTACACTGCTTCCCTAACACATCTTTTGTCTGGCAAAGGGAGGTAAAAGTCTGATCAAAATGATCTCCCTTTACACAAGTCCCTCTTTTGGAAAGGGCAGATAATCTGCGAAACGATCTCCCAAAAACAAACAAATCAAAAGAAAGAAAGACAAAATAAATAGACAGAGAAAGAAGGGAAGAAAGAATTACAGAAAGAAAGAATAAAAAGATAGTGAAAGAGAGAACGGAAACTAGAAAGAAAGAAAGAATGAACGAATGAACGAGAGAAAGAAAGCAACAAAAACAAGCAACAAGAACCAACATCCTTAGACATGTCACACGTCATACTGCAGAATGATACGTCATGCAGAATGATATCAGTAGGCTTCTTTTCGATCAAACCATATATGGTATCCGAGTTACCCATTGTAGGCAACAAATCTGTGAGGTGAGGCAACTCTTGTGAAAAAACTTGCTTCACGCTTATGCCATCATTATGTATTGGAATGTTATCGTTGTTGTGTTGGAGTTTAACGGCACATCAGCGCGATAACTATGTCGTGCCTAACACGGTGAGTACATTTACACGGTAAGTATGTAATGGAGGTGCGGTCTTTTAAAATAAAACACTAGCAAATGGCCCTCTGTTGGGCTCGTTAGGGAAGGGAGAGAGGAAGGCCGAGGAGGAGGAGGAGGAGGGGGGGTGAGAGGAGGAGAGAAACTAGAGAAACTGGTGTAAAAGACCAGAAACATCAGGAGAGGCGAGGTCTTGAAGACAGCCGTTGCTCTAACCCTCTTCGATTAACGGGGGCTTTAAGGGCGGGCCCTCGGATCGATAGTTGTATAATTAAGTGGGAAGAAAAGATAACAGAAGGAGGGCCCCTGGACGGGGACGGGGGACTTAGCCGATTTCAGAGCTCCCTGGTCGTGGGGATAGAACGGGCAAATATCTCCACATCTCCCTGCCGGAGTCACCTCGTTCTTCCATCTTTCCTGGGAGATTTTTGGCCTCATCCCTCTCTCTTCCCCCACGGAATGACCTCCCAAAACAAAATGGGGGTTTGAAATGAAGCGGTTAAGGCCGACCGAGGCGAAATTGCTGGTGAAATGGTGTTGAAAGATAATGGGAAACGCGTAGGCCGATGATCCTTCAAGCTGGGCGAAATGTCGAAGAATGTCGTTTTTATTGATGATGCATTGTTGTGTGTGTGTGTCTTTCTTTAGGCCACTGTCTGATACAGGTATCTCAAACCTCCAGTCCCAGCATTTGGTCATTACAAACTAGCTCAAAGCTTTCATATCTCCTCACAAGTGTTTCATAAAACATGCTTTTCATCAAAATGAAGAGATGACTTTGGGAATTTAAGAAATTAAGTAACATGAAAATTCTTCCAATTATTATGAAATTAAGTAACATGAAAATTCTTTCGATTATTATGAAATTAAGTAACATGAAAATTCTTCCAATTATTATGAAATTAAGTAACATGAAAATTCTTCCAATTATTGTGAAATTAAGTAACATGAAAATTCTTCCAATTATTACAGTAGAATATTCAAAATTCTATTACATAAGAGGAAATATTTGTCTGCTTTTCCCTTCTCCAATACCTAGTTATCATTCTGTACACGGATCCATTCAGCAGCTCCTGAGATAGATTGACTTTATTTCTTAAAGGAAGAAACAGGCGTTATTGCAGAATCCCATCTGTTTCTACCTCCCCCTTGTCCCCTCACCCTCCCCCCATCCCAGGCCATATTGAGTGCAGACCAGGTTTTTTTTTTTTTTTAGTATTTTGAATCTTTAACTTAAGCACTTTAAAGCACTGTTTCCACGGTTGGATAGATGCATTTTTTTTTTTTTTTACATCAAACGTTATTTTGTGTGATCGTGTGTGGAGGAAAGCGATTTTTTCCCCTGAAAATGGCCCTAGGACAAGAGCTAGGCAATAATTGTTATTTTATGAGAGTGACGTCAGGTTATTAATCTTGGAAGTTTCAAGGTCAAAACTCACTATTCTTGTTATACTTTATCTCTAAATTTACATTCCAAATAACAGACCTTACAGAATGGATACTTGTTATAATATAATGTTATAATGCTGAAACTGACATTTCTCGAACAATAATAACTACTCGTATTACTAAAGAAACACTGACAGGCCAGCAGTTTAACTTGACACGTTTAGGGTTAAAGATCCCTGTGTTTGAATTTCAAAAAAAGCTACACATAGCGGATGTCGGGACGAACTGGCATAGAATGAAGTGAGGACAAAGACAAACAAATACCCTTCTGTTTCCGCGTGCACAGACAACCATCAGCAGCCATCTTGCTCTCGCTGGCTCCCATCTATAGACCTTTAAGCCCAAAGATGCTTCCCGAGACACAGGAACTCGATGATACTCGGGCTGTTTCTTCTTCTTCTTCTGCTTCTTCTTCTTGTCTTAGGCATTCTCATCCTGCTCAAGTAGTCCTCCCTAAGCCACGACTTTTTCCCTCCATCTATTCATTCTGGATGGGGATTTTTCGTCCTGATCTGCTTCTTTCTTCTTCTTCTCTTTCTCCGTTTTATTTCAAACTTTTTTTTTTTTTCCTTCTTCCCTCCAATAGGACAAACAGAAGACGTTTTGGCCCCTCTAAGACGCAGTCCACTAGAAAACGATTTCGGGAGATCAGTGATCGACAGACGATTGTAGAACGTGGCCTGTCAAAGCAGAGCATCGAGTGACTCCTAAGCCCCCTCGCAGATGGCATGTGGAGCAAAAATCGATGTTTTGGAGGTCCCCGCGGGCCGGCAGCTCCGGGAGCCGGGCACTCGTTGAAATAACTTCCCTCGCCCCCCACCCTCGATGATAGATGATCTAGGCACGAGCCTTCCCCAGGCGACCTGGCCCCCGTGGACGGACGAGAACGTCTTCACGAGATGAACAGCATAGACAAGTTCTGACCACAGGGGATATGCCGAGGAGGGTGACGGGTGGAGTGTAGAGAGAGCAGGGAAATGGAGTCGAAATCCAATAGTTCCGGGCTTTGATTGGGAGCTCCAAAACCGCATATTCTTTGTCATAGACAACTCAGGGTTTAACATATGCACACAATGTGCTTTGGGACAACACTGTGAAAGAAAGTCCAAAAGCATTCGGCTATATTATTATAATTCACAAAGTTCACTCCGTCGCTTTCAGGAAATGTTATCAGAGTCGGGTATTTATTAAGCTCGTACGGACGCTAAATGGAATTTCTAACAGATCATGATTCAATAATTTGAAAGAATTCCTACATCGATCTAATTCTGTGGCCTTCTGGTGCAAGATTTAATTCCACTATTTGCAGTGACATATTTACTTTAAAAGTTTCGACATTCAAAGATTCAAGGTCAGATTTAATAGTTTTTACGTTCCTGTGAGAATGTCCTCATTTTCTGCCTGTGAAAGGACAATGTCCAATGGCATGAACAGATCTTTATAACAAAGACACAGGCCCGATACTGTTATTTGAGATGTACTCTCTTACAGGTATGTTACAACTGTTCAAAATCTCCGTTATGATCTTATATCACGTTTCAGCCACCGGCCGACAGCTATGTCGATGGAAGTTTGAAATCAAAGCAGTATTTCTTTAATGTGTCATTGTGCATATTGTAATTTGTGTCTCTAAGGCAGTGGTTCCCAACGTTTTTCCACTCGGGACCACTTACCCCAAAAGTTTGAAACCCACGCACGCGACCTGCTGCCATCAGCAATTGACCTTACATTTTATTGTCTGCGATGGTGTGGGGAAAAAAAATTGAAACAAAAAGCAAAAGACAAAATAATAATAATAATAATAATAAATGTAAGAGTATGAAAATGTAACTGATGAGTTGAAATTAATTTTATTCCAAGCGCCTTTTAGCAAGGCTAGGCGACACCTTCCCCACAGGCTGGGAAACCTTGCTCTGGGGTTAGAATGTTGTCCCTTCTTTTTTCGTTCTCCAGTCTATCCTGACTCTCAAATAGTCTAAACTCTCGTGAGCAGGTGAGGTAGCCCAAAGAGGACATATTGTGCAATAGCCTAAAGCGGATATTTGCAATACCCGCTCTGAGATTCTGTTCACACAAAGAGACAGATATCCCCCCCCCCCTCCCTCTACCCTCCCGCATCCCCAGCAACGGGGACAACAACAGGACTGCTCACCCCACACAACAGAACGTTAACGAGCCAACTATCAACGACCGGCATCTACGGCCCCCAAAGCTTGGGCCATTTCTGATTAACGTTGCGGTAGTGGATTACAGCTCCAGAGGCCGCAAAGAGCGGGCGGAGGGGGGGGGGGGGAGGGATGGGGGGCGGAAACGCACTGCCTCCCGGACACTGGTGTCCTGCTATAACTCCCACCCTCGGTTATCTCCGAGAGAAGCTCGAAAAGATAAATTCTGGCGGCCCGAAGTTAGGGGCTACTTTGGATCTTTTGGGGGGGGGGGGGATACGGCGGGATGAGGGATGCCGGGGAGGGATATGTTGAGGGATGTGGGCTCTGGCACTGATGGCCATTCGCAGGCACTGATGTGACATTCGACAATCTCATCCTCTCCAGCCATTCTCGAATATCAGGACCACAGTAAGAGAAAGCGAGAGAGAGGGAGAGAAAGAGAAGGCAAGAAAGAAAAAGAGAGTGGGAGAGCGTAAGAGGGAGACACAGTGGAAGAGACAGAAAGTCAAAGGAGAAGGAAGAAAGACAGATAGAGAAAAACAGAGAAGGTAAAGCAAATGAGAGAGAGAGAGGGGGGGGGGGCAGAGAAAAGAGGGATAATCTCATCTCCCAAGACTTCTCTCTAGAGCATATCATTCCCTCTTTTATTCCTTCTTCTCTCGATCTTTCCAGAAATGCTGCTCTTCTGTCTCTTTCAGCGGGTGGAGGAAGGACATAGAAAGAAATTCATCTTCACATCTCCTTCCTATACTCTCTCCCCCTCCCATCTATCCTCCCTCCTCTGTCTCTACTGGCCTTTGCCCCTCCCTTCTCTTTCTCTCTCTCTCTCTCTCTTTTACTCTCTCTCTCTCTCTCTCTTTAATGTCTCACATAGTAGGGGTGGAGGGGGGGGGGGGGCGGGATAGAGAAAGAGGAGGATCTATTACTTTGATCCATTCCTTCAACTCTGTGCATCCCCCCTCCCTCCCTCCCTCTCCCTCCACATCCCTCTCCCCGTCCAATCTCTTCCTAGCTATATCTCTTTCGCTCCAGGGACAGCCTAGCCAGACCAGGCCGAGGGAAGACTCCCCAGGAAAAAAAAAAAGAAGGGACATTACTCCGGAAGTCGAGGGACACCTCGGAGAGATTGACGATGTCTGCTGGGGGGGCAGATAGACGGCCAGCCCTATCCTATCTCATCCTATCCCATTCCATTCTGCACTATCCTATTGCATTCCATATCCAGTCGCCATCCGAGCTGTGAGCGAGGGGAACTCAGATCGAAGAGGAGAGAGAGACAGACAGACAGACAGACAGACAGACAGACAGACAGTCAGACAGACAGACAGACAGACAGGCAGACAGGCAGAAAAAGAAGACGAAGGGTGAGCTGTATTGTTTTTTTCTGTTTTCAAAAGTGCATTGATTTCTCATGTTCTACTGTGAATAACAGATAAGAAAAGGAATAATAAATAAACAAATCAAACAGAAAGAAAGACAAAATAAAGAGGTAGAGAAAGAAGGAAAGAAAGAAAAACAGAAAGAAAGAATAAAAAGACACAGAAAGAAAAAAACGGAAAGAAAGAAAGAACGAACGAAAGAAAGAGTGAACGAATGAACGAGAGAAAGAAAACAACAAAAACAAACAACAAGAATCAAATGAGGAGAGAAAGAAAGAAAGGACGGGCGGGGAAGATGAAGAACGAAAAAAGAAAAAAAAAAAGAAAAGTAATGAAAAGATGCAAAGTAGGGAAAGAAGAACAGGAAACGGAAGTGGGAAAAGAGCAAAAGCCCGAGCAGCGGAGAAAACAGTTCCATGATTATGGAGATGGTGTGTTCATAAATATTGAACACTATGGCTGAGACTGCCTATCAAAGAGCTTGCTTGTCTTTATGTCCTTGTACCTTCAATGAGCCATTTTTTTTTTTCAGCCAGCTAGGTTACTTCCCTTCGCCAAGTACAAGAGGTATAGGACAAGCATTGCAAAGAAGGAAAAAAAATCACTTTTTCTGTTGTTGTTTGCAACACATTGTGCAGAAAATTATGAAAAAAAAATATTATAATAAGAAAAAACCTTTTTCATGATATGGTGAATTTTTCAGAATTTTTTTTTTTTTTTGTGACTTGTTTGTCGCGTAACCAGCAAAAAAAAAAAGAAGGTGATATTTTCCTTCTTTACAATGCTTGTGTTATACCTCTTGTACTGGGCAAAGGGAAGTAATTTGGCTGATGGTCAAAATGGTTCATTCACCGACTACTCGTGAAAGTCAGGCCACTCCCTTGTCACATGTAAACTCCCTCATACCCGCAGTCCTTTCTTCCTATACATATACTATAAACCTGCAACAAAATCTTATGAACTCGAAAACTACTTAATGTATCCTTATGAAATCTGGCACACGACACTGTTGCATAAAGATCAGCGGTGTTTCTACCTCTATACAAAGATGAAACGGCAAATTATGTTTTGATGTTAACCTAAAGGTGATAATAACTGAACAGTAAACTCGTCTGAGTGTTTGATCCGAATTGTAGGCTATGTTTGATTGAATGACGCGTTCAAAACACCATTCACGTTTTCTTTGAATATCATTGTAGTTTGATCATCCCAAAAATACCAACATCCAGCTGCGCACGCTTGTCATACCCTTTATGCTGCACGACAGTTTTCAAATCATCTCCCACAAAAACCGTGGGTTGTCGTCCAATCTTCTATATTATGTTCCTTTGTTTCAATTCTCCAGATGTCTTTCACGATGCCAATCCCGGCCTAGACAGACTCGTAAGTCACAGTAATAATAATTATCATTTCTTTTTTAAAAATTAGAGCCACTTTTCTACGGGTCGCTAAGGTCAATTTTTTTTTTTTTTTTGTGCCAATGGTGGTCAAAGGACAGGTTTGGGAGATCACACGGCAATAACTAACCAATTATACAGTATATGTCAACAAAAAAGGGGTACATGGAGGTGGTGGTGGGGGGGGGGGATGGTAAATACGGGGGAAAAAAACGTGAACTAGACTTTACAGTGAGTGGCTGCCGACTGTTGACCTTGTAGAATAAATGAGGACGTCTTCAGGAGAAACATAATTATTGTACCAAAAATGAACATAACACTTACGATTGACCCTCCTCGTAAAAAAACCTGAAACGATGTTTTCCTGTACTTTTAATCTTCCTTTCATGAAACAGACTTTTACTCATGACTTTACAGTACTAACAGAATGCAGGAACCTGACTGGGAAGTATTTTTTGACGACCTAATGGTCTTCGTAACTCTGGGACTGGACAGGTGGTGAGTCAGAGCACACCATGTTGAATTCTGCCAACTGCTAGGGGCTGAAGTAATAACACTGCCGACGAAAACAATACAGCTATTGCTTCAGCTTTATCAGAGAGCTAAGAAAAGTTAGCTGGATTTCAAAATCCAAAGCATTTTTTTTTTAAAGTCAACATATGCGATTAAGCGATCATGTCGAAAAAAGAAAACAAAGCAGCGTGTATACAAAATGCTAAAATCTTATTCCGACAAGATTCTGTTTGAATAATCAAAAGAAATGTTGAGGGCATTGTGTTCCATCAATAAGCCCACCAGAAAACAAAATAATTATGACGTCAAACATTCTCTTTTTCTTTTGAATATTTATTATTATTATGTTTTTGTTGTTTTTTTTTAACGATATGTTCTCCATTTTTATTATATTCATCGCTGATCGTCCTCGATTTATGAATTCGGAAAGTTTGGCTCCTATCGGCTCTAGAAGATTTCCAGGTCATATCGCCAATGTCTTATACATTAATGTCTTTTTTTTTTTTCTAACAATATGCATTTCGGCATCCAGATGATAAAATGATGACTAATGTTGTTTCTCCTTTTTGTTTGTTTGTTTGCTTGTTTGTGCTTAAAGCTTGTGTTTGCTTCTGCATTTATTTGCGGATTTGTATTGCTTTATGTATGGTGTCCCAAGACCTCTATAAGAAGCAGACGGGCTCCAGGACCAGTGCATAGCTCTTAACACACACACACACACAGCACAGTCACATACACACACACACACATATGTTATACACACACACACACTCACAGGTTTCACATGAGTACATCCACATTTATGTATACGTGAGTAAATTGGGCTGTATTCAACATGGCGTTATTCCTACTGAATTGCTATGTATTTATAAAGTAAAGGTAATCAGCGTGTGGGTTATAGCATCTACGAGAGAGAAAAACAGGGGAGACTCCTGATTCTAAAACATGCGGCAGGGCACCTGTTCATGATGACTATAGTGAGATACAGTCGTTTAAAGACCAGTGTCGTCAAAAAAGATTTTTCCTGTAAATTTATGTTCCGGTGATGAGGGCAAGATTGATGATAATGCTGATGGCAATGCTGCTGTTGATGATGATGATGAAGAAGAGTCAAGATGACTCCAAAAGTCGGCTTTAATTTCAACATCGAGATGAGATTTTTTATATGTGTTATTTGTTCTTGGTTTTTTTTTTTTATTGTTTAGTTAGTTGCCGGTTAGACAGTCCTTTTCTATTTAAAAAATGATGATCATGACGATGATGATGATGATGATTATGATAATGATGATGACGATGATGATCGCACTATTCTATTGATATTCTTCTTTGCTGTCCAAACGAAGAACCAATAGGTTCAGAAATTGTACTATCCAGATATTTTCTTCATATTTGAGCTTATTTCTATGTTTTCTAATGTGTCGATGTCTTTCCCAAGTAGACGACTAGACACTCTTGTAATTGGTGATGACGATGATGATGTTGATGTTGATGATGATTTTTGTTTTGTTTTGTATTCTTGTTTTGTTTTGTTCTTTACCCTGAAGGAGAACAGCTAGGTTTTAAAAAAATCTGGAAACTGATTTTTTAAAAATATTTTTTTTTAATTTATTGTTTTTCTACCTTTCTTTTTCTTTTTTTTTTTTTTTCATTGTTATTTATTTATGTATTCACCCAGTTATGTTATGTGTGTGTGTGTGCGTGTGTGTGTGTGTGTGTGTGTGTGTGTGTGTGTGTGTGTGTGTGTGTGTGTGTGATTTTTCTCAACACTTTAAATACCGGTTGTCAGTCTTTGTGTTCTTAACCCTCCAGATATCACAAAAGCTGATCTGATCCACGACTCGCTGGCTACACTTTGCATAGGAATTCGTATCCCAACAGTTGACGTGACAATGTCATAGCGTGGTCTATGCGATCATATATTTTTGCAAGTCTTGATTTGTCACTTTTTCAACAGAAACATAATTACATCAGCATAGCACTTCGAAACTCACGGATGGTTTCTATCGACATTCCGAGGGTTAAAAGACACTTTTGCAAAATGGTGTTGATGATCCTGGGTGATGATGATGATGGTGGTAAGGATAAGTATTGTGTGTGTCAATGACTGCTGTTGCTTTTCTTTGTCATAAAGATGATCCAGCATTAAAATTTTTCCGAACATTCATCATGGCTGGTGAAATGCATGAAAAGCAAAACAGCTGTGCTTTAACCTTTTTGTTTGTATGTTTGTTTGTTTGTTTGTTTTGCTCTATGAAAGAACCAAACAGATTCCAAAGTTTTGAAATGTATTCATTATTCATTATTTATCTTCTTCTTAGTACGATGATAATGATGATGATGGTGATAATGGTGATCGAGTGATACCAACTTCATATTGTTATTTGCTTTCTTCTTCTTCTTCTTCTTCTTCTTCTTTTGGCACACAGGCGTCTTATATATTAAGACAGTTTTATAGAATGATGATAGTGATGCTGCTGCTGCTGATGATGATGATGATGATGATGACGATGATGATATTGCGATGAAAGCCAGAGACAGAAAACATGAAAGACGAGGAGTATATGATCTTCGTAGATCACTGCCATTTTCATAATGAAAATCTTACTTTATTTTCTTTCTCATCTCGCCTATTTGACAAAAAGTATGACATAAATCTGATTGGCTTGCTCTCGTTTCTTTCGTCTTTTTTTTTTCATCCACTCACTCACTCACTCACTCACTCACTCACTCACGCACTCGCTCGCTCACTCACTCACTCACTCACTCACTCACTCACTCACTCACTCACTCACTCACTCACTCACTCACTCACTCACTCATTCACTCACTCGCTTACTCACTCACTCATTTACTCACCAACTCACTCACTCACCGAATCACTCACTCACTCACGCACTCACACACTCACTCACTCACTCACTCACTCACTCACTCAATCACTCATTTTCTCATCAACTCACTCAATCACTCACACACTTACTCGCTCAATATAGCTGCGATCTTCCTGATGTGCCTGTTAAACTCACAAACAAACAAACGAGATTTACACGAGTACATACCTGAGGGAAATACACCCGGACTTATTGCGGTTGTCTACAAATGAAGCTGTGTCGGGCATCTCGATAGGATATATACAAGGCATTCTGTGGATGACACCGCCAGTCCTCAAGGCGATTTCCCATGGCCTGGAAGTTGAGTAAATCAAATACACACGAAATTAGACTCATTAATAAGCCACAAGACACTTATAAAATCGTGTGGTAGCAAACTTTCTATTTGATTGATTGGTCGTGTATATAGTTAAATTAATCAGTAAAGGGCTATCTGAGTGACATATCACCTAAGTAGTAGCCTAACTATTCCCGTCCCATTTCTTGTGTTAGTTATATGCTAGACCTACCTATAAAGAGAGATTAATGTTGGGAAGATTTTTTTTGGTAACGTGTCCCGCCAAATAATGACAATGACAGGGAAGGTTCTATTTAGGTGGCGTGCCGTCCAAATAGTGAAAATGATAAGGAGAATATTAGCCTATTTGGATGACATGTCACTCAAATAGGTCGCCATGGTCACTCCACTTACGGCCAAAACCAATCTTAGCTGTTTTGAGGGGATGGACAGAAACTGTTCTCTGTTGTGTCAAAACTATGATTAGACACAACTAGATTTTGGCTTAAAAAGTAGCGTTTGATATTGAAAACAAAATAACGGCTGTTAAATTAGGCTTCTTTAAATAGCGGTGAATGTTAATGTCATAATACGAGGTTCATTTCAAAAGTAATCTTTCATACCTTAAAATGATAATAATAATACGATATAATGAAAATAATAAGGGTAGAATAATGATACTTCCAACACTATATCTTTTACGTGGTAACTATCAAAGAATAGGTGAATGTCTTAGGTGGTAATATCTTACAAAATATCCAAGATGTCCCAATAAACCCCAGGTTTGACTCTTCAGAAGCTCAGATTGTTAGAATCTTGTGCCGTGCTCCATCACGACAATGCTCGAGGCCACAGTGAGAGAGTGAGAGGGTCAGCTTCTGAAGAGCTAGTTACAACTGGTGTTTATCAGGAACAGTGTTGATACTTCTCCGCATTTTGCCCTCTCTGATTTCATCCACCCCGACCCCGCTCCCCACCCCCGCTCCCCCCACCCCCCCCAAAAAAAATCAAAGAACAGCTTCAAGAACAAAGATTTGACTCAAAAGAGGAAAGATATGAACAAAGTTGCAAGAAATGTCAGTAGATGCTTTGGCAATGTCCCATAAGTCGTACTGAATTAAGGGTTGCATTACATGTGGAAATGCGCAGACATCGGAGATGTTTCTTTGAGTAGCTATTGCGTCAATGTGTAAGGTGTGTCCCACCCATTGTCAGTGATTCTACATAAACAACTTGATGAGAAAATCAAGACCGAACTTTATTTTTTTCAGTAAACCTCGAAACTCGAAACGTAATTAAGAAAGAAAAAGAGGAAGAAGGAGAAGAAGTTCCAACCGTTTGTCTGTTGTCTCCTTCTCCAGCTTCCTCCAATTGTCCATCCATTGATCTATCCATTGATCAAGCAATCCACCCATTAATCCATCCATCCATCCTTGCATCTTCTCTTGAGATACCCATTCATTCACTGACCCGTTCGTCCATCCACTTATCATTTATTTGTTCACCCATCCACTCAACATCCATCTTTCCATCCATCCATCCATCCATCCATCCTCCATTCCATCCATCCATCCATCCATCCATCCATCCATCCATCCATCGATCCATCCATCCATCCATCCTTCTATCCACTTGATCCACTCTAAACCCACCCCTCTCTCCCTTCGCAGTCCAACCTACTGAATCGTTCCCTACCTTTCCTCATATTTGTCTGTGGGATCATCAAAGTCCGGAGTCTCCAGAAACTTGTCCTCGTGGCAGATGTTGGAGTCGGACAATTCTAGGGGCCACTGCTGGACGTTGCTCAGTCTATAGCGCATGACGCTGGTAGTCGGCGTGTCATAGTACATGCATAGAAAACGAGGGTAGCACCCATTCTGTGGGAGGGAAAGACGCATATGGGTGACATCAATGTAATGATTAACCTTTGCAGAAGATCGATTGATCAAAAAAAAAAAAAAAATTATCAATGAACCAATCAGTCAATGGCTTAATTAATCAGCCTGTCGATCAAATAATTAATCAATCAATCACCCAATCAAAAATCAATTTATCAATGAAATAATCATAGCCCTCACCTGATATGTGCCCCACAGAATCGCTCTAAGGGAAGCTGTGCTCTGCTGGTTGAAACTCAAGCACTGTAGAATCCCAAGGCGAGAATGGTGCAAGGCGTTTTCGTGAATCTGCAAAGATATCATAATAAGGACATTCCAGAAATCCACGTTGCCAACTGTAATGCATGTAGTAGTAAAAGTAATTAGTAGCGTTAGAAATGAAGGTGTGTGTAGTAGCAGTAGTAGCAGTAGCAGTTGTAGTTGCAGTAGTAGTTACAGTAATAGTAGTAATAGTAGTACATGTAATGGTACAGCAATAGTAGTAGTACTAGAAGTAGTAGTAGTAGTAGTAGTAGTAGTAGTTGTTGTTGTTGTAGTAGTAGCAAAAGAAGCAACAATTGTGGTAGCAGTAGTAACAATAGTAGTGATAATGGTAGTAGTAAAAAAGCAATTTTACTCTACTACCCACTTCCCATATCACTGGATTTTTCACCCCAACCACCCATTTCTCATACCATTACAATTTTTACCCTCATTCCTCATGTCATTGAAGATTGGGGTGGGGGGGGGGGGGGGGGGGGGGGGGGGGGGGG
>JBCAUA010000002.1:1693525-1704692 GCA_038406235.1 Peronia verruculata | reverse complement strand
TCACACACCCCTCTCCCTCCCTCCCTCCCCCCCCCCCCCCCCCCCCCCCCCCCCCCTTAAACTCTGCTTTTTGAAATGACCTCATTCCTTTTTTTTTTTTATTTCACTACTGCAAATCTTCTGAGGTTTGGAAGAAAAATTTAATTTCACCTTTTCTTTACTTCGTCCATTATTTCCTAAGTTTTTGTTATATCTATCTTTTTTTTTTTTTTCTTTTTTTTTTTTTTTTAATTTAGGCTGTTATTCTCTCAACCTCTTTGCTTTTTTAAAATTTATTTTCGTTTCTTTTTTAACCGTCTTTCAATGTGTTTGGCGCCCAATGAGGCAAATAGGATGTACGATTGTATCAATATTATTAAATTGTCTCCAGTTAACAGACAAAACAAAACAAAAAAAAAGGCTATGTCTCTTTGGACCAGTGACATGATTCTCGTAAGGGCGAAAGGTTAGGGTTGGAAGCGGCAAATTTAATGCAGAAAGACAAATATCAAGTAAGGAAAAGGAACAAGAAAGTCTTATTGAAAATCGTGCATGGAAGAAAACGGGAAGAAAACAAACAAAAAGGGACAAAAAGAAAAGCAGAGACTGGAAGGTCTCGTGGAAAAACAATAGATAAGGAAGAAGAAAAAGGAAGGAGGTTTGTGGACTTCCCACCTATTTATTTGGCTGTGGGCCAGAGGTGGCTTGTGGGCCGATGCTGCACAAAGCCTGAGTGTCCACAGAGATGACAGCAGAGTTATTGGCAGTCGCTGTCACCTTTGACAGCAAGCCCTGAAATCCAATTTGCAGCCACGTCAGATAACAAAGTCAGATCAACCCAGGACCTGTCCCCTGCTTTCTCCTAACATGCCCGTCCAATGAGAAAGTGTCTGGAGGTAACAAGTCTCTATTTTGACATCTCTGGGTAAATAACACCGTGCCTATTATACGGCCAGACCCATTCACTTAAAGGGGAAAAGAGCAGTCGTATATTTCACGCCTAAGCTGGCTGTAATTACGGTGCCCAGTGCCGTTTAAACAGAAACACAGCAGGGAAATTAATTCCAGCAGAACTTTAGAGTTCATCCCAGTCTCTGAAGATGTCCTTAAACCAGAGTTTCCATTTACCGGAATGGTGTTATGTGGCCCGTCGTAAACTGCAAAAGGAAACTTTCGGAAATGCAGGTCGTTCATTACTTCTCTCTCGAACAGCGTCCTCTCGTTTTGCTGAAGAGACCATAGTGACAATTTCATGCTCTTGTCCTTCTCTACAAGCAGCAGGCCCAGGGAGGCGGTTAGCCAGCAGTTTAATGGGCTGCTCTTTTTGTCCCGGCGCCCAGAAATGATGTTGTCAAAACCTTGTTTACGATCTGTCTCACAAGCTGTCTGATTGTCTCCCTTTCTCCCCGGTGACAAATATGGCGCATTAGGGACCCACGGGTCCCGGAGACAACGGAAGGACTCACGGGTTTTTTACGACTTAGAGACACGATTCGACTCGGACATATGGGCTTCGCATGAGATGCCCTTTTCAAAAGTGAAACGTGCCCCAGGCTCTATAGCCCTCGCCTCCCTCTCGACGGAGGCTGCAACAGTGCTTGTAAAACTCATTATTGAGTCTATTGTAAAGGGGGTTTCAGTTTATGACGTACCCGTTCCGGAGGTGGGCGGATATAGTCAATGATGCGATACCTTCCTCAGGTGAAAATGATAGGGTCCACACACCCGGCTGATGGCCTGGGTGACATGTTGGTCACTAAATTGACCTCTATGGTCAGTAGTTCTTAGGCCATCTCCGAAGGAGAGCAGTCCAGTTTGTAATACAAGCAGAGCGCGTGTTTTGGGTTCTCTGGAAACCGAGCTGCCACCATTTCTCTTAAGTTTCTTTTGTTAGTTAAAACGACCTCCTCTACAATCCTCGACCGGTGTAAATATGTCAGGTTATTAAGGGGTGTCTTTCAACACTGCCCTCCTTCTTTCACGAGAATCTCATACAATACCACACAATGTCCTCCCTAACCTGCTATCTGCCGTTTGTGTAAGAAGATTCAAGTATTACTAAGTGGGTGGAGTGTGGACATATATTATTACCCTACTTTTCGTGTCACGCTATGATCTTTCTCTCTCTCTTTCCCTTTCTTTCTCTGTCTGTCTGTCTGTCTGTCTGTCTGTCTGTCTGTCTGTCTCTCTCTCTCTCTCTCTCTTGAGTTGCCTCCCTCCCCCTTCTCTTTCTCTTTTTTCTACAGGTCTGATGATTGCGCTCAATGAGCAGCTGCAGGCCACCAATATGTTTGTTCACTGTCCGAGAACTGCAAAGTCAGTGCATTTACGGCAATATTCACACGAAAAACTTCCCAAACAACTGCTATATTTATATGGCTAGTGATCTTTTTCGTGGCTGTTGGCTTCGTCATTGTCGATGTTTTCCAGATTCACCCGGCCATGACCAAGACAGCCTCTCTGTCGCTAATTCTATGTGCATTTTTAGTTGTAATTGTTATTAAAGAAAGATTCCAAATCATAGTTATCGCATGGGAAAGCAACAGAAAGTATATAACCTGCATAAGCAAATGTAAATTCATCTACAACGAATCCAAACTACTAGTGTATTATCTGTAAGACAACTTACAGGTCGACATAAAACTGTTCGCACGTTTTTTATGTTTTTTTTTTTCTCTTTTTTTAATAACACAAACTAGTCAAAATAAACGAAAAACATGGAGAGAGAACATGAAAAAGGGGTGGAAGTAGGGGGGGGGGTGGAATTGAGGGGGGGGGGGTGGCGGCAGAGGGGGTTATAAGGGTTGAAAAAGCAGAGAGCAATGAGGTCGTCCAGCTTAAGAATGTGACCCCTGAGCCCTTCTCGATTATCGGCCTTCGTCAAATGAAAAGAGCACAAAGAGGGAGATAACATCGGTGAGTAGCTTGATAGCATCGAGAAGTGTCCGTCACAGCGTTCACCAAGCCAAACATCTCGGCCTCCGTCGGCTCCACAAGAATGCCTGGGACAGCTAAGTGCCTTGATTAGCCATCTTCTACCATCTTCTGCCATCTTCCACCGCTCCAGTCGAGAGAAGCGAATGTGGACGAGCGCTGGTAGAAGAGGAACGACCACCTTTACTTTTTTTTCTTAAGCCTTTCAATCCTTAGAAATAGGATTATCTCGCCTTTTGGAAGCTGCCAATTTTTGTTGAGAAATTTTGTGGGAAGAAATTTGGAATTTGGAAATTTTGCCCGGACAGCGGCACTCAGCCTACTCTTCCATCGATTTTGAACTGCCAAGAGCTCTTTAACGTGCACAATCTACATACGGGACCTCCAAAATATCTTTGCCCTTATCCGAGAAGGCTAGACGTCAGGATTCCCTACCCACTGGAAGCCAGAGGACCGTTGAGTCACTAAAAAATGCGGGTTTTCGATCTTCGTGTCCCGTGACCTATACTCGTATCTCGTCCATTGGACCACTCGTGGCTATCGCAGTTCTCAAACTGACGGTACGGTCGGTTTCAATAATATGGTCCTATGAAAGCGACTGTGTGTTGAAGAAAAAGAAGGGGATAGAGAACGGCGGGGGGTGGGGGGGGGGGTTCTGTTTTCTTTATAGGTCGTCTTTGTCATCTGTACCCTTCATAACACAACCACATGTGTTATGGGCCAACAAGCTAAAGAGTTCAGTGTTCGCTGATTCTACAAGAATGCTTTGGACAGCTAAGTGCCTTGATTAGTCATCTTCCACCACGTCCCATCGCTCCAGTCGAGAGAAGCGAATTCTGGGCCAGTACTAGTAGAAGACGAGCGACAGTTTATACTGGTATCTGGTCCATTATGGCTACTGCAATTCTCAACTTAATCACGATATTCTATAGGTCGGTCCCAATGTAGTCGTATGAATTTCGCGACTGCAATAGATCATATTTTTCAAAGAAGCACATATCTGGAAATCCCCGACGGAGTGTTTGTACCCCCTGCTAAAAATAGAACACATTTATGTGTGCTACTGGTCTACCTTGAGATCTGACAATGAACTGTTACCAGTCCCGTGCGTGTTTTTTCTATATCAATGGCAGTGAACAGTGTGGAGTGTTTGTACTCCCTGCTAAATACAGATGCAGGGATTTCCAGCTGTTCGCTTGGTTGGAACAAATCTATGATCAAACTGGTATTCTCTGGCTTAGATCTGAATATGTGTATGTGTTGTGGGGTAGATATTGAACGAGGATGTACGAGGAGCAGGCTGACAATTTTTTTTTTTTTTTTTATTTCTCTTTCTTTATGTTATCAATGTCTTGACCATTGTAGACAACTAGATGCATTGTGGGCTTATTAGTTAAGTTATAGATTACTGTATTCAGGCACCATGGAGTGGAAAATGAACCGATTACTTTCTATTGATTATCTTACAAAAAAAATGGAGCTGTGTATGTGTTTGTGTATGTGTGTATGTGTGAGGGGGGGGGATACAATGTAATAAAACAAAAAACAAAAAAGAGAGAGAAAGAGAGAAAGAAAGGAAAAAAAAAAAAAAGAAAACGAACGAAAAGAGAGAGAGAGAGAGAGAGAGTCAGATATTTATTATATTAAGATATTTATTTAGTTATCTATTTACTAAATTCATTTCCTTATTTTCTCTAAGTATTTATCTATATATCTATTCACCCATCCATCCCTTTATTTATTTATTTAATCATGCGTTATTTCTTTATTACTCATCTATTTATTTGTTCAGTGATTTTTAAAAAAATAATTTATGTATTTGTTTATGTACTATTTATTTACTTATTTATTTATTATTTTTATCTCTAACCTTTGCTGGCGTTTTGATTATTTGTTTGAAGTTACTATTTGAAGACGATGCAAGAAAAGATTTCCACTTGCTTTTTTTTTTTTTTTTCTCATTTTCTTCCACTCCAACTTAGGGAAGAAAAAAAAAATATAAAAAACTTCCCGAGCTGTGCCTTCCACAGAGGATTTCCGCCACGGGTGTCTGCAACGATTTCTCTCTCCGATAACAAATCTCTTGTGTTCACGGCGAAAACCATGTTCCATATCAGCAGTGCGGTGCGTTTTTACAAAAACATACATTTTTTTTTTATTATTTTACTCCATCCACCCATGATTCGAATGATGCAGTGCTGGATGTCGAAGCAAGGCATTTAGTTAGCTCTATAAAAATATGTATCGTAGCAAACATCTCGGTTTTAGCGAGACGGTGTCAAAATCGACCGCTTGTCGTCAAATCCTCGTTATCAGCGAGTTCGATCTCCACGCGGCCACAGCATGGCGCCTTGACATAAGATCCAAACAGACGTTACATGGGTTACACCCAAAGAATTTATCTGAACAAGGATTATCCTCGCTTCGTGATTTTAGCGAATGAAACAGGGTGTTACGCTTTTCCTTGTGCACACGTAAGGAATTTCCTCACAGTTGGGGGTTTTCGATCTCTTTTTTCATTATGTTTTTCATATCCATCCATCCATGTATTTATCCATTTATTTGTCATCCATCCATCTAACCAGCTATCCATCCATCCATCCATCCTCCCATCGACTCATCCATATATCCATCTTTACCTCCATCCATCCATCCATCCATCCATTCATCCATCCACCCATACTTCATCCATCCATCCATCCATCCATCCATCCATCAATCAACACACTCACCTATCCATCTATTTATCCTAATACGAGCACCGTATAACGATATAATAAAAGAAAGAAAGCAACAGCACGGCTTTTTAACGTTAATGGTGTAATTTTAGTATATGATATAACAATCCAATATTGTACAATATATAGATCTGTTGATGTTGTGTTGTTGTTGTCGTTGTTGTTGTTGTTGTTGTTGTCGTTGTTGTTAATTTAATCAGTGAGAGATCCTTTCGTTAATAAACAGCCATCCACAATGATGGGTCATTACAAATAGGATCCTTCAACCTTTGTCACCTAAAACAGATATTAGATCAAACAAAAATGCACTCTATAAAAAGTTAACATCTAGACAATAAACACCGGTGTATTAAGAGGTATTACGAAACAGAGCCACACAGATCGTTGAAGAATCAAAAGGCAGTTGGCAAATGATAAAAAGAATGACCTGATAAAGATAATTATAACATTAAAGTTATTTCTAAGAGATTATGTCGAATGCCTATTATGTCTGCTTTGTAATATTCAAAATGCAATTGAAAATAATGACATTTCAATGACATTTTTTTTCTTTTTGCATTGAACAATGACATTTGATAGATTTATCATTAACTGAGATACAATATATATCATCATTATTATTACTATTATCATTATTATTAATATTATTATTAATAGGCCATATCTTAGGCTCTTCAGCGTTCCTAAAGATTGTCGTCTTTCAAACTGTTTTTGCACGGTCTCATTTAAGTTGATGTAGCTCTCCATTTTATACCCCCCCCCCCTTTCTTCTAATCCCCTTTTTTTTTTCCTTGTATTCTTTCTCACGTTGTATATTGTTTTAAAGAATAAATGAACATAGTGCAGCAAATACAAAGAAAAACGTATCTTTTCCAGAGGAAATTTTTTGGGCTTAAGAAATATATAAGAGTAAGAACCAGTTTGGATGTTCTTTCTAGCAAACGGAATCTTAAAGGCATTACACACACACATACACACACACAGACACACATAGTACATAGATACTTACAAACAGGCAGACAGACTGAAAGACGGACACAAAGGTAGACACACCGATAGACAGACAGACAGCAACAGACAGACAGAGAACAGGAGCTGGCAGACAGACATGCTGAGAAGTTACAGACAAACGAACAAACAGACAGACTGACATACGACCAGACAAATAGAGAGACAGAACGACAGAGTGATAAATACAACACACTGCAGCAACTCCTTCTACCATGAGATACAAAGATATATATATAAAAAAAAAAAGAATCGGAAAAGATACGCAGATGACACGGTGGAATGAATAGGTAAGAGGCGAAGAAAGAAAGAAAGAAAAAAAATGGAGAAAAATATTACAGAAAAGAAGGGAGGGAGGGGGGGGGGGGGTAGACGGAAAACTAAATAAACTCCCGTCATAATCCCCCGTGTTCAAAGGGAACTTGTCACCATTACATCAAAGGCGCTGTTTGAAGATGGGGTGACAGCGCCGCCGTTAAAGAAAAGACCGACCAGGGTAGTGGGCGAAGATGAGAGGCTATAATGCGTTCAGTGCAATATGTCAAGTGTTCACATCTGTGTAAGTGTTGGGTCTCTGTGAGGTGTCAACGTACAAAATAGGGGCACAGGGTTGCAAGGACCAAGAGGAGAAAGAGAGAGAAAGAGGAAGGATAACAGGGAGAGAAAGAAGAGAAAAGAAATGAAAGAGAGAGACAGAAAGAGACAAACGAAACAAAAGGAAGGAGGGAAAGAAGAAAGAAAGAAAGAAAGAAAGAAAGAGAAAGAAAGAAAGAAAGAAAGAAACAAAGAAAGAAAGAAAGAAAGAAAAGAAAAGAAAGCAAGAATAACGAATAGAAAGAAACCTGAGGAAAGAAAGAAAGAAAACTGAGGAAAAAGAAAGAAAACTGAGGGGAAAAAAAAGAAAGAAAACTGAGGAAAGAACGAAAGAAAAAAAAAAAGAAAGAAAGAAAGAAAGAAAGAAAGTCCACATAACTCCAGACTGACATGCTTTTAGGTAGCCAACATTCATGGATCAAAAACAAAATTTAGTTATTTTTGAGAGAAGATGACTGTCCAAAACAGGGTTCGGACTAAAGGCTCCGTTTCATGAATTCAAGAAAAACTCTGTACACTGCCACAGGCAGTCAACCGTTTCATTTGTCTGTCTGTCTGTCTGTCTGTTTGTCTGTCTGTATGTATGTATGTCCTGCCTTTGTGACAAGCCGCCAATGCATGCTCATCCTGCATACATATCCGCGTCAGATGTGGTCAATAGTCACTTGCACAGTAAAGGATTAAATTGTTGTTTTTTTTTTTCTTATCAAACTCTGTAAAAACAGGGTTGAGGGTGGTAAAAAATGTCAGCTCTGATGTAGGTCCCTGGCGTAACTCTTCAGCTCCATTCCTCTCTCGCTTTCTCTTTTTTTCCGTGAAAGAATTTGATATCTAATATGTATTTTATTCAAATTCTTATTAATTTCACCATGAGTGTGACTGAATTTTCCAGAACCTTATACATTATACAGTTCACAGAACATGACAGACAAGGGTAAAACTGAATATTGTGTCAAAGATTGATTGTTTGTTTGTTTGTTTGTCTTGGGGTTTAACGGCACATCAGCAGGATTACAGCTGTATTGTGTCAAACACGGTAAGATAGGTTTACACGCCAAGAAGAAGAGGAGAAAGAAAGCGGGACAGAACACAGGAGCAAGGAGAGAGAGAAGAAATGTCACCCCTGGAATGTCAAGGATGTCACTGCATTGGGGACATACCACGTATGGCGGGCTTACACCACCTGCAGGCGGGAGCATAAGAGAAAGAACTGATGCAGGTGGACAAGCATGTATTGACCGATGGTGGAACGTACATTTCTATGTAAAAGTTTCCTGAGACAGGAGACGAACTTGGCGAAACTGCCAACTTTTTTACCAACAATTCAACGCAAGCTCTACAAAAGGAGGAGCTGGGATTAAAAAAATCTGTCACAGAACATGACAGACAGGGGTGAAACTGAAAATTTTGCCAAAAGATTGAGGAATAATTTATGAGTTAAAACTACCTGCACAGTTGGACAAGCATGTACCGTCGATGGTGGAACATACATTTCTATGTTATAGTTTCCCGAGGCATAGAATGAACCGAGCGAAACTTTCTTCTTCTTTTTGTAAGCAGATTCCTACGCGATTCCTACAGAAGGAGGATCTGGTGGATTCAAATCTGTCTCTAGTTGGATGATTCAGATGAAAGGACGCCATGGATGATGCATCTTCGGGTGACTTGTGAGGGGCCCTCGCTTTCAACGGTGATTATAATGGGTGGTCGGGCAATACAAGTCTAAGAACTAGAGAGCAAGGGAAGAAGAGAAGAGGGGTAAACTTTTCTTTCCAAGCACATCTCCTGCTGTGTTCTGTTTTCTTTTTATCTGCTTGGTCATCATTATTTTTGCTTATCAAAATATCCGGGGTTGATTGTCTCCTAGATTGAAGTGCGAAGGATTGATTTAGAAATAGTTTTCAGAAAGGGAGAAGGTGAACATGTAATCGGGATTGTATGGAGAAAAAAAAAGGGGGGGGGGAGGTAGGGATTGAGGGACGGAGATTTGGAACTTGAGGACGGAAATCTGTACAGAGGAGGGGACATATCGGCAATAGATGAGAAAATATTTCCATTCCGTCTTCATTTATGGTTTAGATAAAGCGGATTCGTGTGTGATTGTATTTATGTGTGTGTTTAACACCCGTGTTTGTTTTCTTTTTATCTGCACCACTGATGTCACAGAGCAAGGGTAATTATCCTTATACTGAGAATGATAAACACGGGGAATGTTTCAGTGTTTACTTAGTAAGTGCATTAGAAGAGAAGTGTCTCCGGTTTCAGCTCAAATTACCATGTCTTTTCTCTCCATTTTGCCTCTCCCTGTTCCCTCTGTAGGGGCTACCTGTTCCGTCATTTTGCGTAGAGAAATAAAAATGATTCACCAGGATGAACAAAGACATAAAAAAACAAAAACAAATTTTAAAAAGAACAAAACAAAACCCCAAAACAAAAGAAGCAGACACATAACATACCCAATATCTGTTTTGTTTTAAACCGGGATTTTACACATACATATATTTTTTTTAAAAAATTTTAGTTATTAAATACATCAATAGAAAAGAGGTTTTTGGATATGGAATTATTTGAACATCCAGTTAAGCTAACTAACAGGGGGGTCAAGAGGAAATATGAATAAAATGAGGCAAAGAGAGAGAGAAAAGAGGCAGTGTAGTAGGGATAAAGCGGTTATATTGTGCCTAACACGGCGGGTACATTTACACGGTAATAACAGACAACGCGTTTATGAGGTATTAAAGGATATCAAAATGCGTATATAAATTTGGGGTATCAAAAATTGTATTACAAAACTAAAAGATCCATGTGAGCAGTTTTGTGGCGTCCCGTGCTGATCGTCGCATGCTTATCAGGTATTTATCATGAGGAGATGTTAAAATTTGTTATACAGACCAACCTGGCGTAAATAGCTCAGGATGGCCCGCGGCTTTGTTTTGGTAAATAGGTCCTTAACAGCAACAGCAGCAACAACAACAACATAACAACAACATAGACAGTAACAACAGCAACACCAGAAAGAACCAAACAAAAAAAAAGGGGGGGAGGGAGGGGAGAGCAAAAATATGGACGACAATAACGACAAAGAAATAGAATAACAAGGCAACAAAAGTAAGAAGGAGAAAATTATGTAAGAAAGACGTAAGTACAGAATTGATGGATTTTGTTTTTTGTAAACTGCAAACAGTAAATCGCTTGGACGTTTGGACATGAAAATAAAGCAAAAGAACTCATATATCTTCCTTTCGTTACATGACTTTACAGAAATCTAGAACTCTAGATCTACAGTGCCAAATGTTAAGACTGATGTACGAAGATTTTTCTCTACTCCATTTTTTTCCCCCTCCATCTCCAGCAAAGATGCATTCCTGTATTCCACTTCTCAAATATCCCAGTGATGTTTTTGATGACGTTAAGTAGGTTAACATATAGCAGACCACATCACACAGTCTGGCACGGGTTCAAAACTCTCACCAGGCTGTGTCCAAGATGTAAGCCGCCTTTTTTTTTGCTTTTGTTTGGAATTATTGCAGAAGGTCTAACTCTGCAAACATCAGAGCTGATAGAAGTGCTGGGGTTATAGAGCACAGCGGGGTCAAAGACCACGGCGTCTACAAAGGGCAGTCTTTTCTCCAGGTCGGAGTGCTTAACTCTACAAGGTCCATCAGCTGCTTCTCTGCCATCTTTTTTCTCTATGTTACCCATTCTGTCTGTCTGTTTGTTTTTCCGTCTTTCTTTCTCTCTACTGTGTCAGTCAGTATGTTTTAACGTCTGTCAGTTGATCTCTTTCTATCTGTGTGTCTCTCTGCTTGTGTCTATCTGTCCGTTTCTGTCTTTCTGACCATCTATCTATCTATCTATCTATCTATCTATCTATCTATCTATCTATCTATCTATCTATCTATCTATCTATCTAT
>JBCAUA010000002.1:1600517-1654643 GCA_038406235.1 Peronia verruculata | reverse complement strand
CTATCTATCTATCTATCTATCTATCTATCTATCTATCTATCTATCTATCTATCTATCTGTCTGTCTGTCTGTCTATCCCATTATAAATCTTACACTCAGATGCGTCTTACACCGCACAATAGATATCACTCTTGAATAATTACCTAAGGACGTACATTTTCACCATCTAACTGCCTTTGCTACATCTGCATATATAGTATTATCACTAACACATGTCAGTAATCACGCTGTCCCTCCACAAAGCTGTGATACAAAAAGACCATGGTCTAGTTTTCCAGTGTTGCATAGTGTTAGGCATTTCTCGATGGCTCTGATTCTAACCAGCCATATCTATACTCAGCCAAATAACTTGCCTTTGTTATGCACATGCAGTTGCACATGGATTGTGAAGGAGGAAAAAGAAACTTACTCTTTTTGTCTGAAATATCCCTAACGCTTAGGTGAGGAAGGGCAGGGAGGTGGAGGGTGTTGTCAAGACAAAGAAAAAATTATGTCTTTTTCTTAATGAATTTTCATTGTTTTAGAAAAAAAATCCGTTACATATGTATCGGACAAATAAGAGCAAATTTGTAGGATTTAAGTTTCTTTTTGAAGTATTTGCATATATTCTTAAGTTTGATTATGCAAAAATAATTCGGCTAGCTGGAAACAAAAATAAATGTCCACTTCCTTGGTTTTATGACACTGCCACTATGAAAATAGGTTTCCTTTATGGCAATTATATCTGTCCCAATACTACAAGCTACTTGCCACTAACACATCAATGCTAAAAGGTCCAGGCCCCGTAACTCTGCGAATCGTCAGGGCTCAAGTGAGAACGCTCTACCAGAGAGCCTAGAATTACTTCAAGCTCTCTGGCTCTACCCATCTCTGCTGGTTTCTGATTTGGCTCCGTTCCACTCATTTGATTATATCTATCCACTTTACCACTGTCCTACTCTTTCTCTCGTTCTTAAAGTTAGGCTACATTTGTCGAGGTTAGGCTTTTGGGCATAAAACATGGCTCAACCACTAAGTTTTCTCCTTCTCACACTATAGTTTCTTTCGTAGACTTCATTGTAGACACAGATAACAAAATACAGACTGCTCTAACCGCCTTCATAGACAAAAGAGCCATATCCATAACAACATTTGCTCCATGACCATCGTTCCTATGTTATTTCGTTGTCGCTTTTGTTGATGTGAAATTAATCACCTGTCCCATCATAGGATTGACTGACAATAATGATTTCCATAGTTCGTTCTTCCTGAATCTGTCCTCTTTCTCACATCGTTCTTCTGTCTTGCATGTCGGTATCGCTTGTGTATATATACGTTGCAGTAAACTACAGTTCCCTCTATTTTTTTCATCCAGTGGATATAATATCTTTCCAGCCCAGACTACTTCTAAAACAATTTCACGACATCCTCCCTATCAACAGAGAGCCTCCCATCTTTCCGTCTTTGACAACCTGAGATTGTGTGCAAGTTTTCATTTCGAGTTTTCTTGACCGTAGCGGGAAAAGACTCTCCGCTTTTCAATGCTATCTTTGCCTGTCCGTCATTGTCCAACGGTCTGTTTACCTATCGATCTGTCTGTCTATCCTCTGTTGGTTGGCCAGTCTGTCCCTTCAAATACTTTTAAGTCTGCCAGTTCTTCTGAATGTTTGTCTGGTTGTGTACCTACGAGTCAGTCTCATCAAGCGGAATAGAGAAAGCTAACTTTTTCGTGATCACACATTATTATCAACTCCAATTTTAACGTAAACTGTAGGCTTTGAGTGTGCAGGATCAAATACTGGTAGGGGCAATAGGACTACCAACTCCACCACCAATAGACGCGCACAAGCACACACAAACGCACACACGCATTCACATAAACGCAGGCACACACACACACACACGCACGCACGCGCACATTCACACAAACGCAAGCACACACAGACACACACACACAGACACACACACGCAAGCACATACAAACGAAAAAAAGTGATCCATTATACAACATATTGTCACAGTATAGCGTAACAGATGGTCCATAAGCTTTAACGACGTAACGGCTGATTCGCAGTCAGCATTATTTTCAGCAGGGACAAAAACACCAAAAAATGTTCGTGAGAGAATGTGTCTGGTTGTTTGTGTGTCTTTTCGGGGAGGCAAAGGGATAATGGAATTGTGGAAGGTGGAGGGGAGAGGACAGGATGATTTGATCGAGACAGGATGACCCAACGTGAGAAGTCCACAATAAAACGAGAAACAGTCACGAGAGCAAACAAGCTGACATATTGATGATATATGTGAGGGTAATGCCGGCGCTACACCGATAATGAATGTATCCAATGTCGCAGACTACTTCAATATCATGTCACTGCAAATACATTGGTTATTGGTGGGGCAGGGACTTTTGATTATACAGTTCTACTAAATGTTTTAATCATGCTCCTTGATACCTTTTTTATTAACTGACTGTTCCAGTTCTACAATAATACTAAACTTACATGAACTTTTATAAGTGTTTATTATATAAGTATACCAAAAATTTTATTGACCTTATGATGAAACATTTCGGTTTAAACAGTTTCTAATATCATATTCCAGCTCGACCACAGGCCTATTTAATTTGTACATTTTAGAATTGGTTGCTTTAAAAGTAATATATATGTTAACTTGCTTGTCAGCTGCCAGATTCTGTTTTACATTTTATGACCATTTTCCAAGTTCTCCCGCGACTGTCTGGGCTTGATGTCAAGAAAATATGTTCTGTAGTTCTTGAAAACATTGTCGTGTTGTGTTACTTTGTGTTACTGTCTTGGATACGTAGTTCTGTCTCATTTTTCCAGGTATCTTGTGTTGTGCCATGTCTGCTGCACTGTTCAGAATAAACCTACATAAATTATTGTTTCACTACATATATTATTATATTTATTTGAGCATAAACATTGCCATGATAAAGGAGACTTGTTGAATCAATCAATACTTCACATGTTATTTGTTGGAATGACAAAAATCATTCTCTGTATCAGTACTTTGTTTATGATTCTGCCTCAGAAAGAGAACCGTAAGATTTGATTTCATCAATGTAAGAGTTTGCATAAGATGGCTGGTACAAATTCACATATAATAAATCTATCTTGATGTTTTTCTCTGCAGAAAAGTCACAAATACTAGTGAACAACTAACAAAGGAAAAAAATCGATACAATTTTGTTATGTCTCTGAAATAAAATTATGTTTATTTCCTTTTTTTTTTTTTTTAGCATGATGTTTCAGTACCGGACTTTAATAAAGAGAATAAAAGAATACTTTTCCTAAGGTTGATAACAGATGTTCCATAATGACACAGCTATTCATTCACATAGACAGTGCTGGTTCAAATAAATTACTGGACTCTACACTTTGTTTCAAACATTAACTTCACATTATTCAAATTCATCAAATTCATAATATATAAAAAAGTACAATCCCACATCATCCACTGGAGTTATTTAAGAACTTAGAGATGAAACAGGTTGCAGCTTTTGTATAATGCTGGCCAACTGCGCAGTTGTCACCACAGTGTTAACAATACTGTTGCCTCATTGTACTTTTTCATACACCGACAAAAGTCAGGAAAAAAAGTTTAAATATTATCACAGCAGCTTTTCAATGAAAATAAATTTGACAACCATTTTATGCATCACAAAAACATGTTACGTAAATAATAAATCATAAACAATATGGACGGCTTTCATGAAAAGTGAACTGAAGACTAAGTATAAAATTTCGTTACAGATACACACTTCAAAACTACTCAGCACTTGTTGTTGATTCCCATGATATTTTGCATTTGCTTGCTCTATTTGCCACAAGTCTCATTTTGCTCATTGTTGAAGCAGTCATTAGAAATTATTATCCTTGTTTTGTTTCCATATTTCACCCGAAGAAGATTTTTTTTAACATATGAGCAAAATACATATGATTTTAACATTTTTTGATGTAAAAGACAGCATAGGCACAATATTTCACCTGTAGAAGGTTTTATTTGTTAACAGTATCAAATGCACTGAAATAGTGCAAATACATGTCAGAAAGACATAATAAAAGACATGTTAATTACATCACAACAACATGTGACATTTGCAACAACCTTATTAATACAATACATTTGGTTCTTCCCTCCTCAAAATGACATACTAGTATTAGAAGCAAGTAGTAATAATATTAATGAACTTTCTCAGCAGGTAATCATTGTCTCATATTTCTAATACTGTTCCTTACAGTGGAAGGTTGTGAAGATTATAATGGGAAGAATATTTGGAATGGTGAAGCACAAAGAAATATTGGTGCATTGCATTACATCTTCCTACACTTAACTGACTAACTGAAACAAATCAATGACATAAAAATCATTTTAAAAAAAAAAAACTAATAGAAATCAATATTATAAGGCAGATTTGTGTTGTTGTTGTTGTCATAAACCAATATAAATTACACACATTATCATAAGAGATTTATCAACATTCTAAACAATTCTATGAAATTTGGTTTACTGTTTCCATATTACATCATGAAAATACAAATCTTTAAGAAAGTCAAAGACATCTATTTCAGTTTTGTTAAAAGAGGAGTTCTAAAAATAACTCTTCTTCTGTATGTTTGTCTTACATCTTCATGCAATTTATCACAAAGTTCCCTTTAAGACAAATTGTCTGATAAAAATACCTGCAAATTTTCTTTATACTGTGTACAAGTGATATAAATCATAAGAAAATCAACAAAAAAAAAATTTCATCAATCAGATACAAGTACAATACTATCAATATATCAATATCCCAAAGCTTGCATTTCATGCCTAATGTTTTCATCTGTGAGGAAATTTGTTACTTTCCTGTTTTGCAGAGAAGTTCCTTCAGTAACAGATGTTTTCCATAAGTTCATAACTTCTTGTTTCCACCATTCAGTTGTTCTTTATTTAACATTTAACAGGAGACAGACATTAATATATGCATTGTAGATAAGATGTCAAATATCTAGTCTGTGTTGAGAATAAGGCAGACTCCTTGTAACACCCAGTGGGAGATATGCTCATGGGTGGCCAAATCAGCCTCAAAGACCAGCCCAACACCCATGGCATTACGACGCTGCGATGTCATATACACTGGGGTACGGAATGTGTTCTGAAAGGTGAACAAAACAGAAAGCACATGAATTCATAGCATTTTGTACTGCATCATTACAATGCATCCAAAAATGGAAAATTTTGATATAAATTATAATCTCCAATGTAATAAACAGATACAAGAAAACAATAATAAAAACACCACCAACATAAAAACAACATCTTGAGGAGCAGCCCAATGATTAGGAAGATACCATAAACATCCACATGAAAATTTGATGTTGTGTTGCACTAAAAAATTGAACACCTTACAAGAGCTACAGACTATTTGAAATATATATGTAATATATTCAAATTTTTACGATTTGTAATCTGCCTATTTGTTTGTTGCACAGAATTAAAAGTGGGAGGAAAATTGTGTTTTCCACCTTATTTTGTTTCAACTGTCAGTTAGAAAACAAAAATAATATTAGCCTAAAGAAAAAAGCAGAATTTCTTTCATAAATTAATTCAAACAAATCTTCAGTAATGTTGAAAAGGGGAATTTCTCATACATATGATAAATATGAAATATTTGATTCCTCATAAAAGAAACTTTTACAAGCCACATATGATGAGAATTGGAAATATAGGAGAAGCCTTTCGCTTGTAGGCTGAAGTTCAAACACTCACACTCATGAGCTTGTAATCAAGCCAAGCCCAAGATGCCACTTACCTGCAATTTGAGCCTGTGGGCCTCAATTGGAATAATCTTGAGCACAGGAAGTTCTTGGATGAGCTGTTTAGGTTTTTGTCTGATCAGATGCAACTCCTCAGTGTCCCAACCGGCACCCTCCAGGTACAAACCATGGACAAAGCAACCTGGAACAACAGGATCATGATATGGGTCACATTTTCCTATTTTCAAAGACATCTGGCAGGTTCATCAATGATACAAGGCATTTCCCTCATGCTGCCAGCTTACACTTAATCCTAGCAGGTACTGCAAATTTTTACTGCACTCCAAAGACGTAAGGTAGTCTTAACCCTTTGAACCCTGGTCACCGGTGCCTGAAAAACACCTGTCCCTGGCCTTCTGGGCCTAGAATGCACATTTCTCGTTTGATGTTCTTTTGTAAACGCAGGCCTCGAACGCGATCATGGGCACAGACATTTGTAATCACCGTAGTTCTAAATGTCTCTGCCACAAAGCAACCTATAAGATATATTTTTAACTGTAGTGGACGCATGGGACAGGAGTAAGGGTGTCAGCCAGATCTACTGGGCTGTGGGGAATTTTGACACCGGAAAATCTGCCTGGTGTACTGGGCCGTAAGGTTCAACAGGTTAAACTCTTGGGCTGAGAAACATGTCAGTGAGCCTTTATAAGAGTGATAAAAAAAAGCAGAAAGTCTTTTGATTCTCAAAAATCACAATATAAACACATTTCATTTTTAATTTTTTTATAGGTCTGATTTGCACAATCACAATTTTCCCACATTCTAACCAGATTTTGTTCTCTTTCAATATGCTTTTGCAGCTATTGTTGAAATAATATTGGTATTTATGGGCTTCATAACAGTCTGAAACATAATGACATGATGTTGGTTGGCTACATAATGGCAGATATCACATGACATTTTGGGGATCTAATAGATTTCAACTTCCTTCTCAGTTCAATTTTTCTGGTAGACATGCTATTTTTGCTTGAAATATGGAATGTTTATAGTGCAAATATTTGGCCTGATATTGTGTTGTACATACCAGAGGTTGTTCTCTCTGTGACGTCATCAGCATGTTTGTACTGTGTCACTGATGTGTACAGGGTTGACTTATCCAGTGGCCAGCCGTTCTTACGGCAGGTGGCTTGTACCAAGGCTGTCAGATAGGATTCTGGGATATGCAGGCCAGACAGCCACATGACTGGGGGTTCTGCTTCATTTACCTGTCAGGAAAATCAGACAAGATACTTAATTCCTTGTGACACGTTACAATTTCTTCAAAGCAGGTGACATTCAATAGCTGTCAAACAATGCCATGAAACAACAGCAACTGAAGTATAGTATGTTTGAACAATTCGAGGTGAAGTAAAAAATGTTTGAACAGTCATAAGCAAAGTATAACAGCATCACCAAGTATGGCACGCTCCACATGAAATTAACTTGCATAAAGCAAATTCTTACTTGAAGTGAATCTTGGCAGACTTACTATTACTCTTTTAATATCTTTGTAGGTCTGTTGGTTACTGTCATTCTTGTTTGATGCCAATAATGTTTTTTGTTTAATCTTGAGTAATTCTAGTAAGCATATATCTTCCCCTATATTGCAAATGTACACTTCCATGAAAACTATGAATAACTGCTGCTCTTCACATCATGATTCTTTCACCTTTCACAACAGATAAAAGAAAATGAATGAACGCAGAAGATGGCTGAGAGAACTGAGATGAAAGAATATTTCCCACAAAGTATGGGAGATTCACACAAGCTCATTAATTATAAATGAAGAAGTGAGGGTTGGACAAAAAGAAATTGGTGGGGCAAGAGACTGTACTGGAAGACATTGGAAACAAACAGATAGCAAGACAGAACTGAATGTGGATGAACGGGATGATAGACTATTACGTTCAATATATGGACTAAGGGCAATAACTCAATAACCATTCACAGAACCCATCTCTTACCCAAGCATTGTACTGTTTGAATCTGTTCTCAAAGTGGATCATCCAGTTGCCCAGTGACTTCAGGGTGTCTGGAGCCAAGCGCCGCCAGATTGATGGAATCTGACCGTTGAACAGTGACCTGGCCACGTCGTCAAGCTCATTGGACATACCCACTTCTCCAGCCAGAGCCTAGCAACAGGGGAGAAAATCAATATAGCAGGATAAATTTGAGTCAACTCTCCAGTATTGCCTTATTCAGTTTATTAATTTATCATTCACCTATTAAATTATCGTAGAACTGAAAACTGTTGATCTAATCTAACATGCGGCATAACAATATAAAACACTATATTCAATTCAATTCACAACTTCAGTTGTTGCAAATTACTGTATTCAAAGGGGATGGAATATTGACTTTTTAATTTTTTCATTAGGCTATTGACACAAGGCATATGTTTCACACAATTTTATTTTTTTGTTTATTAATAGCTCCAACAAATGACATTTTAAACACTTGGTTTCTGTAAATGCGCAAAAGATATTTTTTTCTTAATTGTTGTTCACAAATAGTATGAGATAGCTCGCGCAAAAATGATTTTAAAAAATTGTAGAATTTTTTATTTCGATGAAAAGTTCCTAAAAAAAAAAAAAAAAGAAAGACCCACAAACTTTCAACACAGTTACAATTATGGTATGAATATGCCTTTCTACCTCCTACAGGTGCCTTTCTACCTCCTGCAGGTGGCTATCTCAGCTTCAGCTTACCCTCTTCAAAGTAACCAGGGATCTCCTCATTCGAGCAATCAACAAGTTAAATCTCTCCAGCTCTTGCAACAACACGACCGTTGTTGGACCAATGTCGATACCCAAATTTTTGCGGATCTTGTCCAGCTCAAAGTTGGCAGGCAATTTGTTGAGCACATCCTGGGCAATCTGATCAATGAACTCCTCTCGACTGATACCAGAAGAGCTGTCACCTGGAGTCACAAAACAGAACTGTGTGCATGTGTGTTTATGACAGATACTGTAACATGGACTTGGAAAGGGGTCTTAACATTGTTTTTATAAACAACTGAGTGACTGTACTCAAAGAATTCTTTTTGTGATCAATCCCTACTGAATATGAAGTATGGCATGGTGTATACTGAGCTGACTCAGAGCATAAAATCTTGTAACATTAAGAGTAAAAGGAAAACCAAATTATTTTGCCTTTCAAGGACATGAAGAGGACTGATATTTTCAAAGAATGTCTCCACTCTCCACTCTCATATGTCATTCTTATATGTGATTTCTTTATGGAAAGTCATACTGGAAGTTAAAATTGTGAAAGTATAACTGTAGCAGGTGAGAAACTGCCAGGTGGTGAGAAAAAAAGAAGAAAAAAGAAGATGAGTCAATCTGATGATTGTAGCACCATTCATATACATTTTTCAAAGAAGTGGCCGCAGCTCATCCATTGTATTCCTCTATTGATGCAAAATCTAGCACTGCCAGGAAGACTCTTCACAAACTACTCTGACTTCTCATCTTTTCTAGAAATATCTGCATACACATGGTGAAGATCTACCTGTCTGAGGCTGCAGCTCTATCAGATGTGTCCACATATCTCTGGCTGCCTGAGTGTAGTAACCAATCTCCGCATTGGGGTGCAGTCCGAATACCTCAGGAGTGTTGGCTAGGGGCAGATTCTCAATGTAGTCTGCAGCAATACAAAAACAAGTAATGACAAATGTTCCAGAGGAGACAGACAGTGCTATTTTTACCTACCCTAAAGCTGTCCTCTTCATCTCAGTATCAATACTGACATCGCGCAACATAACATCACATACATTATTTGTGATTTTAGCAAATAGACTAGTTCATTACAAAAAAAAAAAGATATATAGATATTGATATAAGTTGATTAGGTATTCCAACATTGCTAATCTCATGATTTGGTGGCAGATCATATCACTGGCATCACTATATGCACACAGTTTGAAAACATTTCATTTATCACCTCTAAACAAAAATGATTACTGAATGGATGAATGATCCATAGACCAAATAAAGCATTTCTAGAGACTTAAAAAAAAAAAAAGACACAATTGTCTGTTTTCTGGTCAAAATGTTGTCTGGAGTCTTAATTCTAGCTGAGATAGTTATGCATAAAATTCCCTTCCTTGGGGTGTAAAAATACAACTTGAGGTAAAGACTGACTTTTTTGTGTTTTTTTCTTTAGAAATATGTCATTGACTATACTGAGCAGAAGGGCATGAAGTGAAGATGAAGTGATTTTAGAAAAGTGAAGAAGAGGTATGTCACAACACTACCCACCAACATAATTGTCTCTGGGTCCACTTTCTGGGATGAAGTAGTCTACAAATTCATCATGGTAGAAGTGGAAAGGTTGGAATGTGTCAAAGATGAAGTCTCCCATGTACTCATCCATGTATGTTCTCAGAATACGTCTATCAAAGTCATCAATGGCTCGACCACCGTACATTACCTATCGAATAATTGATTGAATTAAAATTATTTTATAAACTGATAGATAACTGTTGGTAAGTAATATATTACCTATCTGAAACTGTTTTCTGTTATAGTCATTAGCACTAGTAGGAACTGTCACTCATTGGGACACGCAGGACATGATCTGACATGAACAACATCAGCATGTTAAAAATTCTGACATAACATCATAATATTTAGTATGCAGCCTCCCAATGGTCCACTTGACAAGAAATAACATTCAAAAACTATTGGAACCTGCTCTGTATCTTTGTAACTTTGGTATGTTGTGGTTATGGATGAGTGCAGTGTGTCATTGTGATTGCATAATGCAGATGGAATTTTGTTATTTTTGGGGCTCACCTCTCCTATCAGATACTTGAGACTGTTCCAGGGTATCTTTGTCTCCCCTTGTTCCAGAGATTTGGTCAGATAGGTGTTCAAAATCTGCATGCAGACTCGGAAGTCACTCTCATTGAAGTCATAGCTGACATTCCAGCCCACCTGGTATGAGTAGAGAGCCAAGCAAAATTTCAGCTTCCTGTTTTCATCTGTACCCAAAAGTACCAGCACTTTTCCAGAGTGGTAAAAAGTAAATACTTTCATGTTCGATAAAATGTGTGATATCTTTTAATTTCCTTTAAAATTCCGTATGGGGGCTACATCTGCCATGACATGAAAAACTCTTTTTTCATGAGAAGCATTACAAAAGGAATCAGAGAAGAAAAAGGTCAATATAGAATGAAAGGTACTTTTGTCATATCAAGATCTGAGCCAAATGCATGAAAACACACAAATTAGAATGAAAGTAGTTGACTTCTAGCTAGCTCAGCAGTCACAGTTTGTGCCATACCTTTCCATATTTCCTTCTCTCCTGTACCACAGCATGGAAGAAAGCCAGTGTGAAGACCAAGGATGGGAAGGCTGGATGCTCACACTCTGATAGAGCTGCGGATGAGATCTTGTGGTATGTGCTGCGCATGTTCAGTTTCAAGCCATTGGGTGGTTCTGTCACTACCTGTGGGTCAAAATAGATCATTTCAAATCAAACTTTTGGTGAAAGTCACCATATGATAAATGGTACAGATATTAATTTCACATTTATTTAGTTCTATAGGTGGAAAATATTTCTGTTTCCAGTGAAACTAGGTAAAACATTGGGACTGATCCAGTAGCAAAGAGCTGTAAGCATCTCCTATTGCTTTCTCACATCAAATCTAAACAAAACCATTTTTAGCTTCAATGCACTGGATTGACAATACATTTCAGGCACTTTTTAGACACCCCCCCCCCCCCCCCTCTGCATTTTCCTGGTCAAAATCTAATCTGAAATCTACTTCAGGCCATGTCAGTTGGATGAAGTTTTTTGTATGTAATAGTGTCTCACAGCCCCTTTACAACACAGCAGCAGTTTGAGAACAGCAACCATACAGCACTAAAACTCACCTTGAGTGACCGCTGCAGAATACTAATGGGGAAGGCTGGAGTGGGCTCAGTGGTAAGCCACAAACGGAAGTCTGGATGTGGCTTGGTCATCTTCTCTAGCTGTTTGTCCAGCTCTCTCAACCACTTGACCAACAGATGACAGTTCTGTAACATCAGCCACTGACCGCGGGAGATGGCCGTCTCCAGCAGCTGCAGTGCAACCTGAAGCATACAAATCATAATATGGCATAAGGCTTCAAGATGAATCAGTTTATTATTATTAATAATAGATGTTAGATAATATTATCTAGCATCTATGCTTTCCTTTAACTGAAGAGCTGGACAGGGTGAAAGAGAACTCTATATGGATATGTTAAGTACATCCTCTCTCATTCCATAAAGGTAAAAATTTGAATCATTATGTAACATAGGTCCTCATAATGAGTAAAAAACCTGTATGAACATGATTTAACATGTGCACTTTCCTTTCACCAAAGGGCTAGAAAATTTTCAAAATAAGGTCATCCTGTAAAATGTATGGCATGGTGCAGATTTGTACATGAAAACTGATTATTCAAAACTTGCATATCTATCAGAAACTGATGTTAAGCTGCTAGAAATAAATCATGGAAATGGATAGACTGCTACAAGAAAAAAAAGATTTATAAGAAATCAGTGCAAAACATTTTCCTTCACTTTTCCACCTGTAAGCTCAGATTAGTGGGTTAGCACATGGTCGTATATGATGACACCTGATGAACCAAAGTATTATCTCCACTGAAATTTTTGCATCCATGCTCAATAAGAACAAAACCTGATGTTTTCCTATCAGTTGAAAAAAAAAAATACACAAAGAGAATAGTTAGTGTTTTACATACTCTTTCTTGACCTTGACCCATGGACAAGAACTTGAGTTTGTTGCTACCAAATTCAATCCGGTCAGCCAGCTTCATGAGGTCGCTAGCAGGGTCAGAGCCTGGACTCAGAATGAAAACAATCGGAGACATCGGGGAGCTCTGCTCGTAAACGTTCTCAAAGCTGATGATCGGCGGGGTCACATACTTCTCTCCCATGGTCTTGGTGACGTACTCAGTGACAGCACGGTAAATACGGTCGATACGGAAACAGCGCAGAAGCATCAGGCGCTGGAAGTCACTCAGTTTTTCATCATAGCCAAGTGGGAAAGGCTGAGATTCAGGGGTGTCGTGATCAAACCACTGTGGGCAACAACAGGGAAAAAATATTACAATGTTGCTATGCTTTTCAAATCTGGCACTGAGGCTACAGCTTCCAGTAACACTGTTTCATTCTCTCAATCTCTGACTTGCTCAAGAGCTTAAATATCATAGTACGCCATAATTTTACCATAAAAAAGCAAATAAGTGTCTGAGTAAAATGTATCTCATCAGTAAATGTGATTGCATATAAAAACTAATATCAACATTTCCTTGCATATTTAGAAAGTGCTGTCACATCTTGCATCTACTTTCAGAGGCATTATTGTTATGTTTCTGACCTTGAGCAGCCCAGCCTTGCACATATACTGTAGATGGTACACCATCAAGCAGAAAATAATTACTCAGCTTATGATCATCAGAAGATTAACTCCTCACAGTCAGGTTTCATGATTATTCAAACTATTCTTATATTAGTGGGAAAAGAATTAGTGATAAAATTCATAACTGCCACTATGGATTTCAGTTAAGATAGAATGCTGTGGATCTAAATATGATAGGTCAATATGGATTTAAATAAGATGGGATATCTAAATGAAATAGCACCTCTATATATTTCTCAGGCTGCAGAAATGAGGTATCTACGATGCAAATTTGCACAACAAAATTCAGTGTCCTGTCCTCCATAGTTGTAGTCTCTCAGCATTCTCTCGGCCAATAAGGATTACATTCAGGCCATCATATTTAAATATCAATGAATAATTTACAGAATGAGTAATTACCTTTTTCCAGATTTTTTCATTGCGTTCAATGTCGTCCAGTAAGGACTGGAAGCTAGAATAGTCCGCTGCCAAACGATTGCAGTCCTCCCATCCCTCATCTGGGAGCCAGTTGTATGGTTTCTTTCGCTTGCTCTTCTCAAGTGCCACTTTGCCCTAGGAAAAAAAAAAAAAAAACAACATCAAATTATGGTCATATTACATACATACATATACAACCTTTTTCTAAAAATTCTGAATGTGTTGATAATATTCAAAATTTCACTTTAATTTCTTTCTTTCCTAATTTAAAGCAATTCAAAAACTAAAAATACATTGCCTTAAATGACAATCCACTCCTAAATACAGAAAGAATTGATTACAAAAAAAAAAAATCTTCTTTTTGAAATTTTAAACAATTCATGGACAAGGACAAAAACTGGCATTTTGTTAGAATGTTTTAAATCTGGAACATTTAGGGCTTAGAGAGAGAGAAGGTGCAAAAGAGGAAAAAGTGACTGACAGAAAGAAATACAGAAGTAAAGAGTAAAATATGAGCAAATGAAATAGACAAAACCACTCATGATATCAGTTTGTCCCTCCTACAAATTCATCATCTGTCAATTGTCACCATGGGTGAAAGTTCACAAAGAACAGTTGGCCTGAAACCTGACCGCCCCAACCCTAAAAGCTTGCAGGCATGAAACCAAATTTGTAAAATGTGTTGTATAACGGTATGTTCCATGAGATTAAGATAGTAAATAATAGCAGGAGAGGGATAGATCAGAATATTCTTCAACATTTTGTGGCCGGCACATATTTTTCTTCTCTTCAATAAGCTGGCAAGATCATTAAGCTAACTTCAATCGACCAGCATGCTGGCTGTATCTGGTGAACTTTCACCCATGACTGTTGCATTTCTGGATGCAGTACTGGTCACTGAAGTCAGTAACATTGACAGGTTAATTCTCCTCCATTTGTTCACATCTTCACTAGCTCTGCTGTTATCATAGAGTCTCATTCTGCTAAATTCAATGCTGTGACCGAGGAGAGAAGTCAGCTGCCTCTTTTTCTTTTTGCACCATATAACCTAGCAGTAAGATTTGCAGTCTTGGTTCAAATTTTGTTATGATACAAACATAGATTATTGTACAACTATCTACCTCTGTTTTATGGGGAGAATCCTATTTCATTTCATAAACATACTGATATCTTTCATCTCATAAACATACTTATATATTTCTATTAACTATCACTAGGATCATGCAAAATGTACCTTAATGAAGAAGTCCAGTTCATCCTGAGAAACAGCTTTCTTGTCTTGTTCCAGTTTGATGTTGATCTGGAAGGAGAACAGCAGCTTGTGCTTCTCAAAGATACCTGTGATCCAGAAAAAATATTGAAAACTGAGACAGCACCAGGCATTGGGACTTCCTGTTCCTTTTTTAAAATCTTTCTCTTTATCCAGATAGGTTAGAGATCTGATTACTTATTAAAAAAAAGTGGATAAAATTTCATTCCACTTTCCCACCCACATCACCTCACATATGACCTTGAGTTGATATTTCAATTAAACAGTATCCACCCAATTGTCCCTCCCTTTCTATTCATCTTTACCCTTCTCATCCTCTTCCCTTTCCTTGTTATGTGATATTCTCTCTCCCAAGTTTTCTCTTCTCACCCTCCTCTCCCCACCTACCTGTGCACCCGTAGTTGTAGATGTTGTGAGTGAGGGTATCCATGATGTTACGCAGCCGTTTCTGTAGAATGGAGTCGGGCAAGCTCTTCTTGAGTGAGTGCTGGAACACCTCCAGGTAGGAAGCCAGTGAGTACTGGTACATGGTGTTCACCTGGGACATCTCGGCAAGGACGAAGAACAGGATGGCTCCTCGCTTAGCAGCAGGACGGTAGCCGTCACGAAGTTTTTCAATGTCAATGGCGGTTTTGGCCCCAAGCTTCAGTTTCTCTGATACCTGTTTGGATAATATCATATTGTTATCTGGCAGCTCAAAACAAAAAAACTAATAGTCTTATAACATGAACTGATATGAGATTTCAGTGTACAATGGCAAAATTTTACCCATTTTGTGCCTGAATTATTGACAAGCTAATTTAGTAACAAAGAAGGAAATCTGATATCACATGTCTTCCATGGTGGAATTCCAACATAAAATCTCTATTTCAAATTTCCCATAAAAATTCAAACAGCAGTCTAACACAAAAAATCTAAAACAAATGAGGCTATACTCAACACAGTATACCTTGATATCTTCCTGTAAGTGGCATATGTTTGGTGTATGCATGGACTGTGCGGGCCCAATACAGACCATATACAGGCCAAAAAGTCAAAACAAACTCATGCATGGGATGTAAATTTTGTCTGCATCAGAGTCAATGTGTGATTGTGTAGCTGTGATATTAAGCTGTCCTGTTGTGTAGATCGACATTATCATGATCTTTTGATTAAGAGATCATTTATTACAAAACCATTCTATCTTACATGTAAATGCCAAGTTATGGAAATGTTAGAGTAAAACAGACTGAGTGAAGGCAGTCACATGAAATGGCCTTCAAGGTAGTATAAAGAGATTCTCTGTGTCATGTATGACCTCCTTAATATCACCACCACTACCTAATGATTAATTGTTGAACCGCCCCCCCCCCCCCACAGTGAAATATATACAACATCTAAGCTCTTCTGCTCTGTCCTTTTTTTTTTTAAACTTTGTGCCACCAAGTGAGTGGTTCCTACTTTAGCTCAGTCTCCATCTCACACTTCTGAGTATTCCTTCGCCTGCCTCTGGACCTAGTCCTCAGCCACTTAACCCTCTGTGACCCAATGCCTTATTTTTGGTACATGAGCATGTTATCTTAAAAGTATCTGTTTGTGGATCCATTGACATATCCTTTGAATATTATATGAAGATTAGGCCTGAAAGTTCATGTCTTCAAACAGGATATAATCATGCAAATGTTACTATTTGAACAGTGAAGTTCGGATGCCATTCTGTGAAACTGGCAGAGCTCATTTCCATCTTTTCTCGGTAGCTGGAGGCTAACATAACTGATCTTAAAAGCTTGGGTGCTGTGTCAGATGCTTTATTGTATTGCCTACAAACCTCTGAGGCCTTGGTCTTGGTCTCCTCAAGGGTCTCTACCAGCTCCACATTGTCCAACATGTTACCCTGAGACTGGGCCAGTTCTCTCAGCAGTGAGTCTTCCAGGTCCTTCAGCAGCTTCTTGTTGACACTGTCAGTGAAAAAAGCAGCAGCAATTATCACAGGGAATGGTGAAAAGACTATTCATTTCACAGGGAAAGATGGATTGGTATTGCTGGTCAATTTAAGTATTCCAACAATGCTATGAAAAATGCCAAAAACTATCTGAATCTATGCTATTAATCAGCAACAAAACCCAAAATGGGCTTATGGACTCGAAACTCGCGTGAATGGATCCATATAAAATTTGGCACACAACATTGTAGCGTATGGATCTGTGTTTCTGTGTACATAAATGTCAAAAAAGCTTATCATTCTAGAAATGCGATAATGATTTAATAATAAACTCACAAGAGTGCTTGATTCGAATTGTACATTTGATAGTATGATGCATTCAAAACATGTTTTCTCTGAGTCACATTCAATTTAATCAACAAAAATATCAACATTGAGGTGCACATGCTTGCTATGCACTTTAAATATCTTCCATCAAGGAGGTGGGTTTGCTTCTAGCACTTTATATAAAAATATCACTTCACAGCAGATAAAATAACGTCACCTTGGGTTGCTATAGACTAAAGAATATCATTTTTCCCAAAACTGCTGTTCATTTATGAAAACCAGCACTCCATCTACGTATGTCTTAATCATACTGATCACATATCTTATTTTGTTTTCTCTTTCTTCTCTCCTTTGTCCTTCACACAAATTTTTAGTCAAACACTATAATATGTTGTGAAATAAATGAGGAGCAAAAAAAATGAGGCATGAGGGAGAGGGCACAAGCAGCCTATGGTAGCAAGTCATAAAAATCATGACTTAACAAAAAAGGGAGGTGAACAAAAAAAAAAAAAAAAAGAATCACAGATTCTGTCTCCAAACCTGGTTTCTTGAATGAGTCTTTCTCTCTGCTCCTCCAACTCTTTTCTTTCAAACTTGACAATGACGCTCAACAACTGGTCTTCCAGACCCTGAGAAATGGAAAAAAATACACATATCACTCAGACACTCATGACCACGTTGTGTTACTGCAGTGAACTATATCTATGGACTATTTATGTGTGATCAGACAGTAAATTGGTACTGGTGCAGCTGTAAAAGTTTATTCAATAAAAAATTTGTCAAGATGTGAACAAGGTAATATACTAATTGAATACACTGTTTGCTATGAAAACAGTGGCTGAGTATCATAAATACAATGGGTGACATCAAGGAACAATGGCTTGATGTCATGAAAACAGTGGCTGATATGATAAACAAAGGCTCAACTCATGTCAGTGGTTGATGTCACGGAAGAATGGCTAAATGTCATGTGAAAAACAGCTTACTGTCATAATTACAATGGCTAAAGAGCACAACAACAATGACAGAATGTCATGAGAAGGAATCAATTGTTCAGACTTTGCCATACACCAACAAAGTGGTAGATGGCTGAGTTTTACACCAAGCCATCCAAATGAACATGTTAGGCCAACATTGGTGTGTTATCCTGCTTACCTTGAGTGTGACAGTGTAGTTGATGACCATGGATTTGCCAAAAATGTTGGGTCCATACTTGGGGTTGGCTAACTTGGTGTTTAGGTAGAGGCGGAAGTTGGGATCATAATCAACCTCTTTGTCACCCAGCATGATGAACTCCCTGCCTTGGCCACCTGTCAACAAGATCAGACAACTTTAATACTGGGTGTCAATCGTATCACCTTTAACCCACTTTTATTGGCAATGTGAAGATTAGAATGAATGTACATTTCTTTGTTATGTCATGTCACTTCTGAGCTACATTTCCATACTATGAAAATGATCTGACCTTTAGACTTCTCTTGGGAAAACTTTGCAACCTTGAACATACAATTATACTTTATGTGAGAATGAAAACATGTTCAAAGACATGTAACTAAAGCAGTATTTGACATATATGAGATGCGACATGATGAAATCAGGCTCTCGTCAAATTTTGAGCATATGGAGCTATTGGTATCGCTTTGAAAATTATTCTGGGTGTGAACCAATTTTTGTTCTACAGGAGTCAAGATATGGACAATTAAAGATGATAGGGGTGACATGTTGCTGCAGATGAATTTAGCGAGATAATTGCTGATCTTTTGTTAATCCTTGTTTGGCCATGCCACTAAATTGCAACTTTTGGGCTTTTACTCAATGTATTTCAGCATATTTAACTCTGAAATGCATTCTTAGATCAATATAGAGGGGTTATGTGAAGACAACAAAATTGCATTAAAAATTCATTCCCTGTTGAAAAACACATGATTTCTCTGACTGCCTCAGTTTGATAAGCACCTGATTTCATCAGTACAACTCATATTTACAAATGGAAATATTTTGTTTGAGATTTAAAAACAATGTAATACATTCTTAGAGAAATGTCAAGGACAGCTGAAAAGTTCATGTCATTGTGAAAACTAAATGATACTAATTGCCGATTCATTTACAATCCTACTTCTTTCATAAATACATTCAAGTACCTTTGATATTTTTCTCAAGCACATTATCTATGACAGGGTCAATGTATTCATCCACATCTTGGAAGAGGAAGGGGAAGCCATATTTGATGGCCAGCTCCAGCTGCTTCAGGAAGTCTGGATCATTGAATGTGCAGACCTAGGAATTTGATGAGGCAGTAAGTCAAACATGAAGCCATAAATATACACAAAAAAATGTTGAAAAGTGTAATTCATCAATTCATCAGAATTACATTTATAATGCACAGGTCTCAAGAAACAATACAATCATCTATGTGATTAAACGAATCTGAAAATTTATGAAAAATGTATAAATTGTGATTCAGTGAGGAAGCTTCAGTAAAATTTGTCTCATGCTAAAACAATTACATTTCCTCTGTAAAACACAGCTTGGGCCAAATGAAATACTCACTCATAAACCAAATGAAATACTCACTTTCAAGTTGTTTGGTTCCTCTTTCTTCTTGATCCAGTTAAGGGCTTGCTGCTGAGGATCTATACACATGGGGAAGCGGCTGGCACGAGTGGTCAGAATACCGTTCTGAATGGACAGCTCATCTGGTGGCAAACCTTCTGATGTCCACCTGGTTTAAGTTTTACAAGAAGGTAAATAAATATAATTGAATATCTGTGATGATGAAATCAGTCATGTAGTGACATCCCCCATCTGAATATCCCTAAGTTCAAATACTGACATTCATGCACTGAATTAACTGTTTCATGTCTATACACATTATATCCCCAATCAAATTTTACATATCCTGAACCACAAACATCTTTCAAATAATTTCAAATAAACTGCCACATTATTTCATAAGTATTCTAATTTTTTTTTGAATTATCATTGTCAATTATGTCTCCGTGCAAATGCATGCAATGCTACAGTTTGTTTTGAAGACAGAGGGAGAGTCACACCAGAGAAAGAGACCTCATGACCTCTGGCACGGGAATTTTGATTGTGGAATAAAGGAATGAATCTGTTAATTCAGAACTTTGACCAAAGCAGATTGAGCTAGCCTAATGTCCACTCACTTGCTGATCTCCACATCATTGGTAAGCAGGTCCTCCAGTCTGAAAGGATCACTGAGGGGAACCTCTCGCTCCTGCAGGTCCTTCACCCAGTCCACATATACCAGATCGTTACGGAACTCCCAACTGAAGGCACCCACATAGCTCAGGAAGGCTGAGCTGATCAAACAGTCACCCAAAAGCTGGATTCGTTTCTTTTTCAATAACTCCAAATCTTGAGTCCACCTATATTAGAGAAACAGAGTCAAGTCATCTGCTCTTGAACTTGTGCAACCTTGACAATGACATCTAAATTGCTTCCTTTCATAACTTACTGCCCTTTTAAAGACAAATATTGCTGAACTCAAATGAACTGACAATCACACATATGTAAGAAACTCACAATGTTATTTTCTATTTTCTATATAAAAATTCTGACATGAATACAGAAAATGGGGTGAAGTTCACATACGAAATAATTTTTCAGAATTTAACTTGCCAAATCAGAACTGTTATCTCTACTCTCTGAATCCATAATGATTCAATTGCTCATATCAGTTTCTGACATATTGTTTGTTGAGATATTTTTCTGCCTCCCTCTTATAAGCAGTGGGTAAATTACAAAGCTATTAAAATAATTCTGACTCATTGCCATGCCATTCTGACTTAAAAATTTGGCATTCCCTGACACTGCATGGAGATTATCATATTTGCTGGCTTCAATTCAAGAATTTATATGACCCACCAAAGCCATGCTATCAAGATTTTAGAAGATCATCAGAAGATCATCATTTCATTTGATCTTAAGCAAAACAACAAGAGCAAGAAATAAATTATGTGTCTCTCAAAAGGCATAACAACTAATTTTGTTCACCTGATATTTTCAGATCCTAAACCAGAGATCAATTTATCAGCAGCTTTCAGTCTCCTCTCCATAATGTTGGCCTCTTCCTCCAGTGCTTGTTTCTCAGCTGTGGCCTCCTGGTATTTCCTGCTCAGTTCTTGCAGCTCAGCCTCCAGGGCATTGACTTCTTTGGTTACTTTGTCCAGATCTCGTTTGGCCTGAGGACAGACAGACAGCATTTACAATTACAGTCCTTCAACCATTCACTTTACATTTATCAGCTCATGATGCATGGTACTTCTACCACTCATACACAGTGTCCTCTATCTTTCACAGTATTTCTGATGTTTCAAAAGTATTGTTTTCCTTTACTTTTGCTGTTTTTTTATTATGTTTGGAGTAATATCCTTCACTATCATTTCCGATGTTTTATAATCACTGTGCCATCCTTATTTTTCACATTTAATAAACATTGTCCTTCACATTCATAGAGAACTGAAGAGCAAAGATGCCTAAAAGTGGAGGTGATGAATGCTGTACAAAATAGGGAGAGGAGAGAGAGAGAGTTGGGGCAATGATGATGGAAGGCAAATAGTTAATTAACTATCAAAAATGTTAGATGACAAATGAAGAATAGTTTCATTACCAGACTGAACATATAGGCATGGTCATCTATGGCAGTATCCACGGAGTTTAATGTACAGTAATTTGTATGACCCATACAGGGTACTTGATGATGACCTTGGTCACAAAAACCTACTATGAAGTTAATTTCTGCATCTATTGATGGTAGAAAACTTACCTGGAAGTAATTCCTTTCCAACTTGGCCACTTTTTCTCTCTTGGGTTTGATTTCCCTGGCCACTGCACAATAGCCCATCACAGCCTCCACAAACTTGAGCAGTCCAGCACCTGCTCGACTGATAGCTTTCATCTGGTCTGGGCTCATGTCAATATCCTTCAGCAGACCTGTGAACCATTCACCAAACACGAATTGTAAGTTTATTCCTTTACTACTGATTTATGGACCTTTCCAATGATGTTAGAACTGGGTACCAGTAACCTATAGACGTTATAGGTTTGAACATTTGAGATTTGACTTCATTATCAACTAAGTCAGAAGAAGGCTTTTGACCTTAGTTGAAAAGAAACATCAACTATTAGCCATGGAACTCCAATTATGTTTTAAAATGTGCTGTTTCATTTCAAAATGCTTTAAATATTTCAAGTGTTCCTACTATCAGCCTCTGTTTTTTTCATAATGTGTAATTACTTTCATATTTTCAAGAGAGCTGAAATACCTCAGAAAAAAATTATTCAAACTGAGGAAGTGAATGACACTATAGTTGATAACTAATTAAATCACTACTCTTTAATGAAGTGGCAAAACTTATCTATGAATGTCAATTATTTCTTTCCTGACCTTTGACTGTGTTGATTTGTCTCTGTCCAATGTTGTCCACATCCATCTCTTTCAGAGCCTTCAAGAAGTTGGCCTCTGACATCATTCCCTTGGCCGACTTCCAGGACACTTCTCGGATTCCTTTCATGACCACAATGCACTCACAAACTGTCTGCACCTCTCGTGGAGGTTTGGCGAAAGATCTGTGGACAACATTATGAAAAAAGCACAACAGTGAGTGCCAAACACCTGGATACTGGATATGATGGATAAAGAGTCTTTCAAAAATGCGTTGATGAGAATGATTGCCTTTACTCAAACTTCATCTGGGGATCTTTTCCTGGCCATTCTGGCACTAGCACCAATAAGACAACAGCATGAATGCCAGTGCTGACTTTGAAAGAATATGCATGTATCAACATATTAAAATATTTTTTTTTGTTAATATTCAAAATCATGCAATGGACTTCATATAAGTATTAACTGGCAGCTTTCAAACATGAAGAGTTGATTCTGACAATGGAGAAATAACTACCCAAAACAAGATTGGAATGAAGCTTATATAGAAATTTATGTCTAGCACTGGAAAACAACTGTTAGATCTGAGAATCATAAAGAGCACTAGAATTTATCATTTTGACAATGTGTGAATGGTGTTAGGCAATGTACCTGTAAATATTGAGAGATGTGATGATTGACTTTAAATAAAAAAGATGACAAAAATTCACTTTGGATGATGAGATGACAGGTATCGTTTCTCTAACAGTGACTGACAACACTGCTACTGGGACACAAACCTGATTTCTGTAACATCAGCTTTGTCCAGATCATCCAGGGCAAGTCTGGCAGCTTCAAGAGCAGGTAAGGCCTCTGCCAAGGCATCCTCAGCCTCTTTCTGGAATGTTAAACATGGAATGAAGTTATGTAATTCATGTAGCAGGATCATGAAAGATAACTGCTCATCTGTGTAACTATGGAATGACTAAATCCAAATAAAAGGTCTGTCTGCTATTTCTAGAAATGTCATCACTGTCTTTCTTAAATGAGAGTCAATTCAGATTTGTTTCATGTAGATAAATATGCCATACAAAGACATCTCAATTCGATGAGGCAGAACTACTTATCCTTAATGTTGTTTGTCTCAGTGTGTTGTTGTTGTCATCATAGCTACTACCATGACCACATTTTATCTTCTAGGCTCTCTGCTTGGGATATAAATTCCAACTTGATGTTTAGCATTTTTTACCTTTAAATATTTTCATATTTAAACTGACAACTCATTGCTCTGCAGATCTTGATCATATGAATAACTAATTGAAATAGTTACTAAGAAAATAAAAAAAGCAGATTCTCAGAGATTAAAAAAGATGCATGTAGCTACAAACAGTCAATACATTGATAGACTAAGGAAACAAACAATACACAGATGATAACAAAGAGCCACGAAGCTAAGACTGACAGAAAGGAACAAGGCATGGGTAGCTAATAACCAGAACTCATGTTACCTTCTCTGTTTCAATGACTTTGCTTTGCTCTGCAATTTCCTGACCCTTTGCCTCTGCAAACGTCTTCTTCTCCTCTGCCACTTTGGTACCTGAGGAGATTTCTGCCAGCAAAGTGTCACAAGCTATTTGCTTCTCTTTCACAGCTCCTTGCTGGACAATCAGTTTGGCATTCAGGACCTCCAACATCTCACTAGCATCTGCAATCTTCTGCAAACCTCCTTGGAGACGCTCACACTGTCGGGCAGGAAAGAGTTATTTGAAGACATTAGGTGGAGAGCAAAGACAATATTTATCTATTCATTACCAAGGTATTCCACCACACATTTCTTGAAACTTGAAGAACATCTGTGTACTATTTATGGCAACAATAGACAGATAAATGTGAAATCAACACAGCGTACCATAAAAGCTAACAAATAAATTGCTCTTAAGTGGATATTTTTGTGTGTTCATGAGTACATGTAAATTCTGCGATTATTTTCTTGGCCCTGGCAAGTCAATTACTAAGATGAGGATGAATATGTAACAGTTATCCTTGACAGGATGGCTGGATAGCTGAATGCTTGGGTGGATGGATGGACAGATGAACAGATGCAAAGATGGGCTTCTGGTCAATGGATGGACAAACAAATGGATAGACACTGAGATGGAATGATAAAGGAAAATAAAAATTCTACCGAGTTCCTCTCCAAACTGAACAAATGTAAAGATGTTACTACCTTTGGTCAGTAAACACACACAAAGATATGCCTACCTGTGCCAAGATGAACCTGTCCTGATCATCTAAGAGTTTGAGGTAGGTATTGATGAAGTCCAAATAGTTCTTGGGTGTCACGTAGTTATTCCTGCGCAGACGTTGCAAGAATTTGATACTGTAGGCACCAATAGACTGGTGGACCATAACGACGTGGGCCACAATATCTTCTCGTTTGTCATCTGGTACCAGGTGGTTCTGGTGTGAAGAAATTGTGACACTGTGAGAAAATACTGAATGATTTGCACTACTGTAATATAAAATGAAAACTAAAATTTTGATTATTAGTTATATAGGACAAAAAGATCACCAGTTTTAATTTTTCTTGGAATGTTTCAATTGTCAAGAAATCTGCTATTGATCAAAACATGATCACGCTCCAAAATCACTTACATCTGGAGAGATGAATACACTGGCCACAGCGTACAGAGCTTGTTCTGGCCAGGGGAAGAACCAGTCAATACTGGCATTGTTGACCATACCTGAAAAATCCCACAGACATATTATGACAAATTTCCAACATAATTCAACATGATCATCATTCAATGTAAAATTCAATGTAGATGTTATTCATGTTTTTTCTCTTTTTTTTTTTTTTTAAACTTTGGTGGAATGGTTTGGATTGAAATTATTATCTCACCAGAAAACGATGTCTATATCACTGAATGATAAATGGATAATACAGAAAATACAGAATCCATTATTTTTTGGTCTGTCTTTTTGTTATATGTGGTCACTTGACATCAAAACATCTCACTTACAAAAAAAATCTGCCTCAGTGAAAGGCAGATATATGTGTTGAAAATTTCTGTATTTTATTTGAGTCTTTTGGTGAAAAGGAATTGCTTGGAAGCAAAATATCATCTGAACTGAAACAATTGTCTGCATCAGTGACTGTCTGAGTGGTAGTACCCAAGTTTCTCTCTTTATTTGTCTTCCTATTTTCAAGTTATTTAGAATCAACATATCAGCTCATATGCGAACAATGTCAGTAGATATATCAGGCATTTTTGCTACAAATTGTAAGAATGACAAAAATTTCAAACGTCTCTCTTACCAGGGAAGTTTCTGCACCGAGTTCTCAGCGTGTCTCCCACAGGTGACATGGCCAACACAATGTGAAGGTTGTTGGCACATTTATTGATGAAGTACTGCCAGATGCTCTCTCTTGCATGTCCAGCCCCAGCTTTCATAGCCTCATCTCTCAGCTGGAAAATTTATGAGAACATAAAATACAACTGACAAAAAAAGTTGACAGTTTACCAGATGACTGATCAAGATTGCAAATTGTACAGGTAGAAGAAATCATGGTATTCTGACATGCAAAAAGTGAGCGGCATGTCAATTTCAGAGCAAACAGATTGTCATCCAATCTGAGATCCTTTTACATAAGAAGTCTGCACAGATAAATACAGTTAATAATTATTTTACTGAAAGTGAAATGTTAATGTGAATCCTAGATTCATCCTTGGTTTTTATTTTTTTATGCAATTTGAATTAATGTAATACCTGAACTGTACTTATGCACATTATACATACGTCTCTATGTAAAATATTCACTGGTAGTTGATGTTTATCCTAGCCTACGATATCTTTCCACTTCTGAACTCAATAATTATAACTACAAAATAAATGATATGAAGATTTTCATTGATACCTGTCCAAGAATGGCTTCCTTTTCATCATCAGGATATAAGGCCGGGACCATACCAGAGGTCAGCATGTTGTTGATAAGCTCCAAGAAACCTGATAACATTGTACAAATGATATAAAAATTCTTGATCCAGCTACAATGCATGAGTTAAAGTACATCATTTCTATAATATAATGCTCAACAGCAAAGGGTTTTTGTTACAATCAAAACTTTTTCTGAGGAGACATTCCTGTATTTTCAAAGATCAAACACAAGAAGTTCTAAATGACATGCATAAAGATATACTTCAAATCTTACAGATTCCTGTGATACAATTAACAACTTTGTTTGTATTATGGCAAGAGAGTACAGTACAGATTACAGCTTTCTATTTCTGTTTTTTTTTTTTTTTTTAAATGTAGGTCCACATAAGCCAGCATGAAAATGAATCCCTTAAAACGCAGTAATGAACTGTGATGTATACAAAAATCTGTCTTCAAAAATAAGACTTCAAACCAAAGCAATATCTCTACTTTGCAACTTTCATTGCGACAAAATATCAGTTTATAATATACAAAGAGTATCAGAATAACATGTCCAAAAAACAAATAATTGAAATATCATAAACTGGCTGGATGTAATATGTGTCAATTTTTCTAAAATTGTTTGCTAGATTCTTAGTCTTTGAGTAGTAAAAGGATGATCTGAGGACAAATGAGTTTTGTATAGTTACCTTCTTCCACCACATGTTGATCTGTGAAGAGGAAAGAGACCTTCTGGTTCTCCATGCCCAGTTTGTTGTAGAGGATCTTCAAGTCTTCCCTAAAGGAGTTCTCTCCGTAGCCACGGCTCAACGTAATCTCAAACACCTGACATCCAGCTGCATAGGATGCCAAGCGACAGAGACTTTGCTTGCCGCTGCCTGAAAATATCAAGCACATGACACATCAAATGTAGAAGCAGAGGAAATAGAAGGGTGAGATAGGATTAAAATAAATGACAGAGTAACATGGAACCTTTGAGAGGTGAACAAGAGTAGACAGCAAAGAACTATATCAAGTAAGGGCATTCTATTTATTTTCTTCCATTTTCTTTAAAGGCAATTTAGATTCACTCTTTCTTCAAAGATGTACAATAAAAAAAAAAGTCTGTGCTCTTCAATTCCAGACTACAAGCAGACAGATGTTGACATATTTATTACCAGAATTAATTGGAACACAAATATTGCCATGCTTTTTATCTAAAAAAAATATGTATATTGTCAGGTTCAGCTTTCTAGACAAGTTACAAACTTGTATAAAAACTACCAAGGTCATCAAAAAATAAAACTTTTACCTTCCAGTCTACCTATTCCTCAGCCAAGAAAAGAGCAGTCAAAATAACTGAAGGCTTATACCTTCAATAACAACAAATCTGGTGAGTAAGGTGAATCAACACCAGCAAGGACAAAACGATATAGATAATAACATGAAAAAATGACAAAAATGGGGTCTTGGCATTTCTCATTGTCCACAGAAATGGAGATTCTTCCTGATCTTACCTCCAACACCAACCAACAGGGCATGACCTCGGTCCATTCGCAAAACACGATGGATGCGGGTCAGATGTTCAAGAGCATCATCAAACAGCACCAAGTTCATAGGTGTGTTGCTTTCATTGTACTCTTCAAGGATCTGGAGAAATATTTAAAAAGAAAGTATTGATACGGACAACATAGTGATAATACACAATCAAACAATTCTTTACCTGCTTTACTTCCCTTCTTTTGAACAATTGCATACTTTTGCTAAGACAAGAATGTTTACAAATTAATGACAAATTGACTCAAATCTTACACTTTTCTTTTTTAATGAACTTGATTGGAAGACATAAGGTTTAGGAGAAGGTGGTTAGGTAGATGGAGAAAGAGGAATAGGGGCAAAGTCCTATTTAATAGTTAAAAACTAGCTATGGCTAGGCATGTTTATGTCCTCGATGAGATGAGATTCATATAATTAACACTCAAAGCACAATGATAAAACTGACGGCACTAATTATAACAATAATGAGACTATCTATACAGTCATATTTGACATGAAAGTGGTGCAGCAGTAGGAGGCTTAGAAAATTATGATTTTTTCCCACCCACCTCTTGGAAGAGAGCCTTGGCTGCCTCATAGTCTTGTATGTCCTCATACAGTCTTGGTTCTCCCTCTTCTAATGCAGTGCGGTAATCACCATACAGTGTGGGTTCTCTGCTAACAAACTCAGTATGTGTCTTGAAATTTTCATCCAACAGTCCAATAATCTTTTTCTAAAGGATGGAAAATGAGGAAGAAATGAACAATCTCTCAGTTTAAAAGAAAATTAACAGTTTTATCTAAGACAGCTTTTTGTAAAAACTCCACTGAGTGTATATCGGTATATCATTTAATTATCCATTTTTTTTGCTTGCTCTTTTAATAGTTTTTACTATGCGTGAGAGCAGTGTGTGGATTTGCTGCTCTATAGTCATCATTATAAATGGTTTCACTTGGGAAGAACTTGGACAACTTGAACACAACTAAAAAAGAACCTAGTTTAGTGATTTTATTACTGATACATTATCATTTGATAATTTCAATGTTAATAAGTCATTGTATGCTAATATCAATGTAACATGCAAAACTGAAAAACATGAACTATAACTGTCATTTTTTATATATAAGAATAATACTTGACATATCAAGAAACAATGATGTCACTCATGATTTTTTTGTCATCTATTGATTCAATCAGTGTGTTTGTCCATGAGTGTGTTTTAACTCAGTACAATGTATCCCTTGTATTATCAATGATATCAAGTAATCAGAAATGTATTGGGAAAGATCCAGTCATCATCAAGGACAGCAAATAATAAAAGAATTGAAGTCCTTTTTATAATCAACCCCATGATCTACTCATATGGTCATAATATTACAGCAATCAACTGAATATTAAAGAGCATTTAGGCAGACAGTGTTTATGTAGGCACTTACCAAGATGATCTCCTTGTCCTGGTCATTGATCAGACGGTCACTGATGACTCGACAGCACTCGTTCTTCCACAGCCTCAGGAAATGCTCCACTTTGCTGAAGCGGTCAGGGGTGGAGAGGCAGAGACCATTGTAGATGCGGGACAGGTCACGCAAATTGAAGATATAGTGGAATTTGGACGGAGTAGGTGGCAGCTCCTTCACAATGTGGCTATCAGCAAAATGGGATAAACAAAACAGAAGTTGATAACTCATGGAATCAATAGACAGAATAATCAAAACATAAAGTTTCATGACATAATCAGCAGTGCAGTAGCCTCATAGACAGGCAAACAGGCAAACAGGCAGGCTGGTGAGAGCCTTTATTTGTCTTTGTTGTTTTTTGTCACTTCCAGCAAATGCATCCAATGAAATGGGTGGAATTCCTAGGAATGTTCACCTTATTCAAATAACAAGTCAATTTTGCATCTTAGTTCACAGCATTTCATGCTGTTTCTTTTTATCTCTGACTGACATGTTGTTTTGATAAATGTCAAATTTTCCATTCCATAATATAACCCAAGAAAAAATTTAATTGTGATTTCTCTGCTCTTTTAATTCTTCAGAAACTTCAAATTAATCTTCTTCTCACAATGAATGTCCAATGAATGTAAAAAAAACAAACTAAGGGCATCTGACTTACCTGTAGAGCTCCATGGTCATGTTTGTGATAGTGGAGGACATGTCTTGCAGATCTTTTGAGAAAGGTTGCAAGTGACCTGACAAAATGGAGTTGTAGATCTTGAAGAGAGATTCACTGTCAGGGAAGGTCATGTTGAAGACTGAGAACAGGGAGACAAATCTTGGGTCAGTCTCATTACGCCCACCGCCAGCTTTGCCCATGGCAGCAATGTATCCCATGTCTCTCATGTTCTTCCAGTTGAGATCCTTGCCACGGTCATACATGCCGCCACGCTCCAGCAGCAGTTTGAGCAAGGCAATGGGTTGCTGGGTGCCATAGGTGTCCACCTTGGAGAAAAAAATGTTTTATTCCTGTAAGGCTTCTCCTGGTCAAGTCATGAAAAGTAGTTTGTAAGAGCTGACAACTCATGAAAACACAGCAACATTAATTGAGGGTTATTAATATTTCTGATTTTCAAGATTAACTATCTGTAACATTTCACAAATGATTTACAGAAACCAAGACAAGTGTGTATTTTGCAACCAAAGTGTTTAAGAAGACAAGCTCATGATATTAATATAAAATTTATAACTGTGTCAGACATTTCAAAAATATTTCAACCAACAAAAACAGCTTCATCTACAAGACTACAGGACACTGGCTCCTCAGTGGAGGACAGGAAAAAAGTTAGACTTCTTCCATTATATACATGTGTTCAGGACAAAAAGCGACACAAGTGGTTAGAAGTGATTGCTCCACTAAAAAAAATGTTTAGGACCACTATAAAGTAGTAGTGAAGTATCCATAGAAATATTTGATCTAATTTAACAACTAAAGAAAAAATGATGACTACTTTGGCCTTTCACAATTTGCCCCTCCAATCTCTTACCTGAGGCATGTTCATGTCATCAATGAATATGACCAATCTCTTGCCAGGAGGAGGTCCATATGTGTCCTTGGTTCTCTTCTCCACATTGGATTCCACATTACGTTGGACATCCAAGGAAGTGGTTCGGGAGGAGAAATTCATGTTCAGGAGTAGCTGCCAAATAGAATGTCAAACATAAACATACATATTGTACCAACACAAAGTGTGCATCCCACTGTTTGGTCATATTGATAGATATGTCATAAATCCTAAATCACAGAGACAACAGATATTAATCAATGTATTGGAGACTTCAAATTTCAAACTGACACAGATAACTTCCAAAACAAATAATACAGCACTACACATGGAATTTTGCTTTCTTTTTTCTTTACATTTTTTATAAAACATACCAATTTCACTGGCCTGTTTCAATTTTGCATCTTGTTGAACAAAAAAAAAAAAAAGATGACCATACATGGTCTCTCATATTCTACTAATGGAACTTTTAATTTTCTTTTTTTCTGTACAAAATGAACTGGCACACTCACATGCTGCTCTTGGTCCAGTGTGCGAAGGAAGTTGGCAATGGTGGCAGTTTTGGATGTACCAGTCTCACCCACCAGTACAACTGGCCGCTTGATGTTGACCATGAGCTCCAGGAGCCAGGTGGCTCGCACGGTGTCCACTGTGGGTACCAGGATCTCATAGAACTTGAGGTCTGGGTTGTGCACATAGTTGGGGACCATCTTGGACCAGGGGATCCATTGCTTCTTTTCTCCATCAAAGAAAAACTCATAGAGAGTCTGGGAACCAGGGAGCTCACCTGATGGAAAGATGGATGTGAGGAATGGAAATATGAACATCATCTGTTTTTGACCCTTCACAAGTGTTTAAAACAGCATGCTATGGGGACAAATAAAGTATACCTTTATCATATTGTATCCTATAAGATAATATGTGCTGATTAAATACTGCTCTAGATAAAAAGTGTGTCAATAAAATGATTTTGTCTGGTAAAATTTCCAACATGGTCTAAGTTTCCAGTGTTTTGAAGTCATTCATAAAATGTATCTAATATGTCACTCTATACTGCAGAGGGTTAATAAAAAGACCTTTACATCTCATTTGCCTATCCAGTTAATATGTCTCTCATTCTGACAGTTCATATGGAGAACATATGGACCAAATACTTTACATTCCGCATTCGACACACATGTCTATCTATCCAGCCACCCTAAATATTTGTCAGTCAATTCCAAAGAAATACACTATCTGAGGCAGTATGAAACACATCCGCAAACAAAAGAGGAAAACCTTGTAAAAGAAAAAAAAAAAATCTAATATGACAGAATTGTTTGCATAGTTCATTTTCAAGTTTACGCTATAAGCTTCACTGCATGATGGACATGACATTGCCCTGAAGAAGGACCAAATTGGTCCGAAAATTTGGCGATTCAACATCAAGAAGTTGATGTATAAGTGTCATTTGCTTTTTTCAAAAATTTTTCTAAATTGTTGTGTTAGTTGCCGGTTGGACAGTCTTTTTCTATTTTATAAAATGACAATATTTTGTATTGTGAGCAAAGCAGAATTGTCAATAAGACAATGTTTCAGGAGGAAATATTCTTCAAAGAGTACAGTGCCAATGATTTAACAACATTAAAAGTTAAAGAAGAAACAGATGGACGTAAAGGATTCCTAAATATACAAATCATTAAATTTTTATGCTCAGAGCAAACTATAATTTTCCTGAACTGAATTGAAACAGCTACTATGGTCATTTAAACATGTTGAACAATTATGTTGAAAATAGTGTGGTATATACAAAATAGTGATCTATAAAGACAATATGACTGTTGTGACAAAAATAACATGGTACATAAACAGAATTCTTGAAACACATTACTGAATATCGAAGATTCATTACAAGTTAACTTTAAAAAAAAAGAAACATAACCTGTGACTTGATGAATTATAGAGAGAATAAAGTACAGAATCAATTCTCTTTTTCACATCAAAAGTGAATTTGGAAAGTGATAACAAAATATAATATGATGTCAAACACTGAGACCATATCTTTGATACTGACCTGTGGCACAATGCCCTGAGTGAGTAGTGCTATAATGCAGGTCATAAGAAATTTACAGTGTATACAAGGTATGAGTTACAAGATTTACAGTGTATACATTATGGATACTTTTTGCTTCAGTGATTTTTTTTCCTCTCAAGTGACAATGTGAACATCTGGCTCAAAAAAGACTTACGCAAAAACTCCCTCATTTTCTTACGGAATGCCATCTGTGCAACTATGAAAAAATGTTGATGGAAACTGCATAATTAAGATCTTGAAAAGCAACTTAAGACAAACTCATTGCCTCCATACTACAAAGTGTAAAATAAATATACAGACAGGTTAAGGTCTGTGGCAGATTTTAGAATGAAAAGTGATGTAAGAATGGGCAAATGACTATTTAATGGCCTCTCGTTTTCTCTAGTGCAAAGTTTTCCTGTGTTTCTTTTGGAATATACTTGTTGCTTATATTAGTGCAATTTAGAGAGGTGGATGCATAGCTAACCTTTGACTATGATTCCTGCTGACCTACAAAACCGAAATGGAAATCAATATCTACTTATAAAGTCAACATACAGATTATGCTGTTTGTATCTCACCTATATTCATCAAAATGTGCATTGTCTCTTTGCAGAACTGGTGGGCAGTAAACAAAAGCTGCCATGGGCAAAATGGAAGCCATATAAGAAGAGATCTCACTGAATATTTCACAATAAAAATGGAGAGTCAGAAAAACCACCGTTCCCTTTTCACTTTTGGAACATCATAAATGCAAGTTTGCTGATTGTTCTACTTGCAATGCTGAATAACAAAACTGCACTAATTGACACAAACCATAAATAGAATAGTTTTATTTATTCCTATTGGTTCGTACTTTCATGGGTAAATCATGTGAAATTTATTCTGTATGCATTACCTGTATGCATTATATGTATGTATACATTTATTTGTGCATGTCACTGCAATATTCAAATCTGGATTCTTTAAATACTATATTTTATGACAGAAGTTTGAGGGTAATGTGTTAATCATGCATTTAGAAGTACAAACCTGGGGCAGCATATTTTGTCTCTTCTTGGATTTGAGTCAGAGAGGCAAGATACTTGACATAAGTGTCAAATTTGACACGCCCATCTTCCAGCAGGCATGCCCCAATTGACCAAATTAGGGCTTGGAGGAAGAAGGCCTCCAATTCCATTGGCTCTGGGATTTCCTTGGTCAGCAAGGCATTCAGCATCATGCACAACTGGGTGACCTGATTTTGACAGAAAGAATACATAACTAGTGATATCTGTGATATTAAATTGAGATTTAGTGATTCTCTCTGAGAAAAACATAAGAGTCACAATTACAAAAACAAATAGTAACAATAAATATTTTTTATTCTCCTCTATGTTCACAGTAAAGTGAAGTTTTTGCCACAGCCCTATTTCTATTGCTTTGCTCATATAGCAGCTTCAGTAGGAAAAGTAAGTTGTGCTGCTGACGTGTATATTTAATATGGCATGTTTTGATATGACATTTTACTGAAGGTACAAAAAAAGAGACATAAACTTATGTCAAAATTAAAACATTATCATCGTGACTGAATTTATTACACGGCAAAATATTGAGCCCGCTCAGTTCAAACTGGCTACTTCCTATAGACATCAGTAATAGTACAAAAATACTTCCTACAGACAGCAGTGATAATACAATAATACTTCCTATAGACAGCTAGCTGTGACATCATTTTAAGAAAGCCAGTGAAAACTGAACCAAGATGAACAAAGACAAAATCAATGTAGAGTTCATTGACTATGATCCACTTACCATATTCAGATTTGTCAAAGGAACAATGGTCTTCATTTTCTCTCCCTGGCGACCATCTTGGATTCCTTCCACCACCAGATCAATGCAACTGGGCACGTACTTCTCATAAAGCAGGTTGAGGTCATCTTGCTCTTGCTTAGTAGGTCGACCAGCTACCCACTTCTGCCAGTATGGCTTGAAGCCCAGATTTTTGGGATCAACATAGACCATACCACAACGGGAGATGGTGGCAGGAGAGGCATACTGAAGGTCAAACACCTACAGAATAATTGTGTAAATATCATCTGGTTTGTCACATTTCTGCCTTTGATTACTGTGTAACATTTAATATTTCCCTCAGTACTTCCTCAAGTAAAGGAAAAGGCAAACTTTGACAAGGCTACAACTCAGGCAATAACTGTATTGACTCCAAGTAAGTCTTGCAATGCACACTGATATTAATCTTAGGTGACAACTATTTAATACTTACTTGAAAATGTTAATCACATGACTGACTTTCCAGAAACGCTTCACTCATATTTTTTATGTGTATGCTAGACCAGATCCATTTTAAAAGAATTTGAATTCTCCTATGCTGAAGAACATTTCAAATTTTGATAGCATTTCATTACACTGATGATTTGTAAATGAAAATGTTATAAGACTGGACTAATGGCCTGCAACTTACCTCAAACAACATGGCACAATGCTTCTGCAGTCGGATTCTCTCACCATTGGCCAGGGTCAGCAATCTATTGTCGTCCATCACAGAGTTCATGTTCTCTACCCACAATGCATCTACATCACCATCATAGACAATGTATTTGCGCTCGTTCTTGTCAGTTGGCTTGTTGATGTCTCTGAAGATATTGGACAGCAAACCATCTGTCCAGTCTCGGGTCACAGGGTCAAGGATACCATACAGTTCAATAACTGACCTGTCCTTGGGGTTGATAACAAATAACTTGGTGGTTATACCCAACCTGAGGGGAAAGAAAGAAAAACATTGAGAATTTCTATTATCTGCATTCAGCAAATATCCTATCATTCGTGGGACAGAAAATCATGTGAATCTTTAAAGACTAAGTGGAACCCAAACAACAGAAATAGCAAAGTGATACAACAAAAAAACAAGGCAGAGAAAAAAAAATGGCTGATCACATAAAAATTGAACATATTTTATGTAGTTTATGTAAATCCCTCGTTGGTTCCATATCCATCAATCAAACATCCCAATCTAGGGTATGAGAAACAAGCATAGTACTGATTTGTCTGATTTTCAAATGTTTTTTATAATGTTTGATTGAAAAATGTGTAGACAAAAGTGCAGTCGTTGCTTCTTGGCCAATCACTTACTTGGTCTGAGCTTGGGCCAGGGTGTTGATGACCACAGATTTACCTCCCCCTGTGGGTCCGACAATCATGGTGGTGTGCCTGGTGAGCATGGTCTCGTACATTTGGACCACTTTGTCCACCTGCGATTGACATAACAGTGCTCAACATCATGACTAGAAATAACACTGAGAAAGTTATCACTCTAGATCATAAAAATTACCATTTCATTTTCTCATTTGTTATAAGTAAAGGGTAGAGTCTATCTCAGTTCAGTTTTTGCAATTTTGCTTAACTACTATGATTCATTCAAGTTTTGTATTCTGAACTGCCATTTGATACTTAATGTTATCAAGAGTTCCAGGTGCAAGTTCTGACTAGTACTGACATTTTGATTTTGGAAAGACATGCATTTAATAATCCAACAGAAAAAATGGCTATCCAAATATAGAGCGAAAATGTTATTGTTGGACTGACAAAGCCTTCAGCACCTAACAGACAGCCGCCTTGTATTTTTCCCATGAAGCTGAGAGTATTCATGGATGTCTCCTCTGCATCTGCCAGGATAGTGATAGATTACAAAATGCTGAAAGCTTGTACTTGCATGGAAATAGGCACTGTAGAAATGCCAATATTAGTAAAATTATTATCAGCATAAAGTTAACCTGAGGCCTTGACTTACTGTATCATTGCTGATAAGGAACAACTGGTACAGCTGAGAAAGTACTGGTTTTGTTCAGCTTCTAAAACTGATGTTTTTCAGCTCAATGTATCAACCAAACAGAAAATAAGCAGTTTTCAGGGAGGCAGTTTTTTTCATCTTGTTATTAAATCTTTGAATACAAAGAATGTACAGAAACCTTTGGTCAGTTATGTAGCAAATGTCCATTCTTGGAAACCATGAAAGTCAAGCCCACATAGCAGGGAGCAATGAAACACTTCTACACACTCTCACATAAAACGATATATGTTTCATGTCCTAAAACTGACTGGCAGTGGCAGCAAACAATGTACCTGATGTGGCAAGAGGACATATCCATTGTCCTCGAGGACCTGCTCCACAGCGTCATTGAAGTTGGGATATCTGACCCTGGGACAGTCCAGTCCTGGGAACAAGTCACCAATCAGACCCAGGAACAAAGGCACATCTTCAAACACAAACTTGGGCAAGTTCATGTCACGCAGGGCTCTCATCAACACCACATCCTAAGAAATTGCAATGAAAAGTCATTAGATGTTCTCCATACACACAGCATCCTAGCCTATACAATGAGTTGGAATGAAATATCTCCTAATGTGCGACTGCAGTGGGTATCTCTAACAAATATGTGTAGAGCTCTGACCAAACAAAAGAAGCTGCTATAACATAATAATTACATATACACATGTATAAACACATAACCACAAGCCACAGACTGAAAGAGTGTGGAATTTAAATAACAATTAAAAGATTCAAAATCAAGATAGATTTGCTTGATAATAAAGACTACATAGCATTTGCCATGCACCTTTGTACACGAGAGAGACTAAACCAGTTAAATCCTTTACTCAGAATCAACAAGTTTTGTAAATTTAAACTGTAAATTAAAACAACAACAATATCAGATATTAGATTTGATTAAAATATTTTACCTCTGCCAAATCTGGTGAGCCTCTCTTCAGTTCTCCAGCCATGACCAGCACAGATTTCAAAGCTCTCAAGCCAAAGTCATAATGGTATTGTTTGGACAGTTGCTCCTTGGCCAGTTTGTACAGCACTGTCATCTTCTTTGCCAGAATCTGTTAGCCATGCAGACCATGAAATATGGCACACAAAAAAAATACAAAATTATTTCTTTTATAAAATTTATTTACTTAAAAATCACTTCATGCAAAATCAATCGTGCTTTACAACTAGAGCTTACTCAAAGTATCATGCCATATTTGCATTACACTTTAGGCCTCATATTAAATTAACTCACTAAGGGAATATCAGAAGGTCACACTACTTGGAGAAACATGTCTGAATAAAATTTAAAACAAAAAAAGAACTCAATCTTATATATCAAAAGTCTTCACATGTAGTGATCTTTTCCAAAGCTTTGAATTATAAACATTTTGCTTTTTCTTAAAATTTGTAAGTTCAGGCCATCATCCTTGCTAAATGAAAACCCTGTCACAAACTGATTAAGCAAAGTGTAAATTTAACACAACTTTTAGTGGATATTATTCATGATCAAATATCTCAAAGGCTCTGTTCAGTAGCAATACCAATGTCAGGACTTTCTCTGTAATTATCATTACAATAAATTAATTTAAACTGTCATAGAAGCAGATAAACCTTTATTTTTCAAATATATACAAAAACATGAGATACATTAATCTATTGCAGTTCAATGTAGTTTCAAAGGACTGTATCCTAAAACAAACAATCTGTTTTTTTTTTTTTTCACAACTGGAGACACAGCAAACACAATTAAACTTTCATTATGTTTTATTTATTGTCCAGCGAGAACAACATTTCTACCTTTGCCAATAGGAAGCCCTCAGAGAACAACATGATCTCACAGATTTGCTGGAGATCTGGCACAATGACCACCACAGGTCTGAACAAGGCCTTGACTGACTCAGGCAGTTCTGTACGGCCAGCATAGCCAGGGTTCATGGTGATAAACACACCTACTCTGCTGTCCATGTCAATCTCCTGGCCTTCAAACTGTGGAATGAATAATCATGAATAGTAAAGAAAAAAGACAGTATAAACAATACTGAATACAAATTATAAACTATCAAAAGAACAGGAACATTTGAATCTGTAACTTAGTCTTAATTTCAAGATCTTTTTTGATAACTGATGATGACAATGATATTGATGATAATCATGGGTTGCCCAGACCAAGATCCAATCCAGGTTTAGAAAATGCAGAGCTTCTGGCATCTTATCTTATATTTGACAAAACTGCTTTGTGTATATTATGTAATAAGGTTGTGAATGTTTGGCAGCATTATTCTGATATCCAAATATTAAACAGTGATTGTCATAAAGATTTCATGATTTGGACCTCATTTTGTGACTCAAGATGGTAATGTAACCTAGTGACTGTGATATTTTTCTTTGTTCTTTGTTGGTCTGACAAAATTTGGTGATTTCATCAGTTTCTTAATTTTCAATTACATGATTCTCAATATAATTTTTTTTTAGCATTTTTAGCTAGCTACTGGTTGACATCTATGTCCTTACAACCCAAGGTATTTATGTATAACGATTCTAATGATTGAGATGATACTGAGCCCAGTTAATCATGACATGACTAACGTTAACTTACATGGAATCTCTTTAGCTTGAGAATGAGAGCATTCTGTATAGTCTTCAGTTGTGTGGAGATGACAGACAGCACAGACACATCAATACGGTTGAACTCATCAAAGCAACCCCAGGCTCCACATTGGCACAGACCGGACAGAATTTTACCCACAGCCTGAGGAAGTAAAAATGGAACAAAATTAAAGTGTTTGATACAGAGCACATTTTTACTAGCCTTCATTTCAATCTGTTTTTGAATGAATACTGGATAATGAATACTATACAGTAGGGACGTGAGCTCTGTTTTGGGTTAAAAAGATATTGCTAAGTTCCTTGTGACTGATGTGAAACATACTGTAAAAAATACATGAAAAATTTTAATATTTTGACTTATGAAAATTTTCTATTTTAAATTCTTATGACTGTAATTGTAAACCATTAAGTGTAATTCTGTTAGTCACATAAATTTTATAAGACTCACAGATTATCTGTTAATATTTAGAATGGTCTTGAATCTAGATTAACTAAATTATATATGCATGTGTATATATGTATACTATGGCTCATGTCTGTTGACTTTGTGACTTCAAATCTTACAAAAAAATTACAAAAATACTATTAGATTTTCAGTATCCTTCAATACCACCAGTAATTCCATGATTTGCCTTAACATTTACAAAAATACCAGAAGAAAAGATATATTATTTCAGCAAACATTCCATCATATGCAATCAAACACAAGGATTCATTAACATGTGATTCAATAGTAAGAAATCAGTACCTTGTAATCCATACCCTCTCCACAGTTGGTGACCACACACAGAAGCCCTAGAGCTTTGGCAAGATCTTTGGTAGTCTCAGTTTTGCCTGTACCAGCAGGTCCAGCAGGAGCACCACCCAGATTCATGGACAGAGCCTAACATACAGAACCAGTTTAAGGTTAAATGAATTTCCATACATGGGAATTCTACCTGCATGGCATGTTAGAGAGTTCTGCAGAGAGGGGCAGGAGAGGGGATGAAATGGTTAGGACTGCCTACGGATATTTATGTAAATTCATCAACTTTGGTTGTTGTTTTTTTTTGTTATGATATACCTTTACGAAGCATCATTTGTATCAATAGCTATATGTTTCAAACACTATTGAAAATAAAGTGAGCAACAGCTGCACTAAATAGTTGCTTCTTATATTTAACATCTCAGCCCAATAAATCTGTAAATTCTGTTGCAAAAGTGTAAAACCTAAATGACACAAATGAAGCATGAGATCTCAGGACAGGTTATGAGAAACTTTTCTCTTAAGGTTTTTGTGACTAAATAGGGGCTTCTAATTTCAATAGATGACTAAGTTAGAAGTAAACAAAATTTGTGAGGCGATTCATCCATATCATGTTGTTAGAAGTTATTGGTAATTATGAAGAAGGGCACAGTCAAATGTGTACAGCGTTAGAAATATCAATACTTTGATCTTAGCTAATGTGTTGATAGTATGCAGATGCTTTTACATATGCTTATTGTTTTGATACTAATATATTTAAGAATGTATTTTTCTACTTCAAGTTTGCTTGACAAACTGTTACCTCTTGCAACAGAGAAATAACAGATTTCTCTCAAAAACAAAAATGGTGGCCCCAAATACCACATTCAATTCAATGCAGCGTTGACTTACCTGTGTCAGTGTGAGATAGATACGATCGGTCAGAGGTGTGATGACCAGTCGACCATTCAGGCCCATGTACTCATAACCATAGCCAAACTCTCCTGTGCACTGACGGATGACCAGCTCATCAGGCTCCTTCACCCAGTAAAACCTCAGCTGGTACTCCCATTCAAACTCTCTGGCATCCATGATACTGAAGACACAGTCATTATAGATTTGCTTAATACTATTGTGACAAAAATAACCTGTCAGAATATGAAGTATTGCGAGATGTATCACATTTGTCTATTTGTTTTGTCCTTCCTCTAATCTTTCTGAACAAAAAGAGTGGTGAAGTTGTCTTTCTTGGGCCAAATGTGTGGCTTCAGTGGCACTGCCTTCTCAGTATTTCTGCCACTCCACCCAACCATTTTTCCTTGACAAGCCTGTGCCCCTCAAACCAGACTCCTCCATATTGAAGGTTGTTATGGAGTATTATATAATCAATAATCACTGATTAAATTTTTCAATAACAGAACAATGCTCTGACTTATTTCAAATAATATGTTTGGTGTAGCCTGTATTGACATCGATGAAACATCTACTTTGTTATTTAATTCTAAATGTCAAATATGCTATCAGTTGACTCTTTGAATGTTCTGTGGATGAGCACCTACCTGTCTCTCACAAAGCAGTCAATGATGTCACGAGCATGCACATCAATGATGAGTACAGTGTTGAACTTTGACCTGTCATTCTTGGACAAAGGTGATCTGACCTGTTAAGATAGAGATTTTTCTTGTTATCAGCGTATAAGACATTACACAACTCTCACATTAGACTGTTCAGTAAGGATATAGAGGTGTGCTTTATATTTTGCTTGATATGAAAAAAAAAACTAAATAAAGACATGTGTTTTCAAGATATGTATGTCAGTACATAAATGTTTGCTTAGTTTATAAATCTATATTATTCTTTGTTTGTACCTTCCTGCATACTGTAACACTAGCTACATTATATTTTGTAGTCAAAATACACAGAAATCATTTTCATATGTAAAGCAAAAAGGCATATCTAATTTTATAAGAGACAAACTATATGGACTATGCAAGACTTTTTTACCTTAACCACAAGGTCATCAATCTGCTTGTGCAGTTTCTTAGCATACTCTTTCATAGCTGTCTTCTGCCCTTTTTTGACTTTGCGGAAGACATCCTCAACTTCCCAGGTCCACCAAACTTGGTTGCCAGCTAAGCAAACCATACCCTGGTAGTCCAACATCCAATCCACCCTGCCACAAGAACAGGTAAAGGTTTAAAAAATCAAAGAGGGCAGATTATTAAAACAAGAGAAGGCAGAATTAGTCTGATTACAAAATCTACAAAAGAGGGGACAAGATAAGGTCATTTACTGGTATGAATTGTCCATTTACTGATGCAAGACTTACTGATTATAATGATGTATAATTTGACATGTTTTCAGCTAAGCCCATGAATTTAAATAGACAAAGAGTTGCTTCAGTTTATCCTTTACAGCTAGTTTGTGCACGATACTTGATCTAAAATTTCAATCTTAACTATATAACAGAACCACACAAAATTATCTCTCTGCAGATTATCTTTACCTTGTTTTTGTGTGGCTGTAATAGAAGATGGCCTCTTTGGTGATGAGCCTGTTGGTGCTTCTCATCTCTCCAAGAACAGATGTCATCCAGTCCTCCACTCTACCATCTGCCACCACTGGAGTATGGAAATCCATTTCCTCTTTTTCTGCAGAAATCATGCCCATAGCCAACATTTCATTGTTTGGACCCTTCTGGAACTTGAGTGCAGCAATGTTGTCAAACATCTAAAAAGGAAACAATAAATAGAGAAAAAAAGAAAAAGTAGACAAAATACTGAGTGTTACGTTGGATTTACATGAACAGGTAATCACATAGAATAAAGTTGTAGATAAAGGTAAATTGTATATGTACCACTGGCAAACCCGCTCTTTGGCTTAGATAAACAAGAGAAAAACATCTTATTTATCTGACTTTCTTTTCCCCAGACCTCTCATCAGAAAAAAAAAAAAAGAAAGAAAATGATATATAGAAAATATCCCATAGTTTTTTTGTCAGAGGTATTCAGTTTCTAGCTCTAGAATTGACAACATCATCAGGTGCAATAAAATCAGATAATATTATACTGTACGTGTTCACTTTCAAACCACAGGAAACAAGAAGTTTATAAAGCTGACAGAAAATTCCAGTTTTATGTGCCTGACCTTGATCATGTGCTCTTGCACACATTCAGGATCAGATGATCCCAGAATGCTCAGCAGTTCATCATCTGAAATGAAGAAGAATCGTGGGAAGGCATTTCGCTTGGAGTCCAAGTAGTCATTCAATGACTTCTGACATTTCTCCAGACCCAAGCTGAGGGCTTGCAGATCTTGCAGTCGATTGGTTGCATGACAGGAAATTTTGATGATTGGTGTTTTCTGGGTGTCGTTCATAATCTTCAAGTGGGAAGAAACAACAAAATTATACCAAATAATTACTTTGAATTCTTCTTCAACATAAAAAGGGCATTTTGTTACATTTTCAATGCTTAATAGTTCTGAAAACAAAAAATACATATTCTGAACAAAAAAGAGAGAAAACAACAACAACAAAACACCATCATGTTCAAAAGTAAATAACATGACATATGCACTGAATTTTTAACAGTCATAGCTTCATCTACATCAGGATGGTTCAACAGCAGTATGCTTAGAGTCCATGTGGCAGAGAAATGTACAAGCACTCACTTTAAACATGCTAATTATCACATTTTGTTCTTCTTTACTTTGCATATATATATTCAAAAAAAAAATAAAACAAAATCATTCAGAGGAGACAACAGAAAGAAAGCCATAGGATCAAATCATAATGAACAAGAATGGAGAACTTTCTAAGCAGATCACATAAATATCACAAGAAGAGGATCTATCAATTATCCTACAAAGTATGATGTCTCTATACCTTCTTGAATGTTTTGTCAATTTGATCGAACTTCTTTGCTTCTTCAGGTAGCTGTGAACGAATGTCTCCTCCGATGAAGATGCCCTCTAAATACATCCACTTGCGCTGTACTACCATCCAGACCTGGTCAAGAGAAAGAAAAAAGCAAATAATGTTTTCTGTATCACTCAGGCAAAAAGAGTTAATGATAAATATGCATTGAAATGAGACAATGATGCTGCCTTTCTATCAGGCTCATGCACAAGTCCTGGCCATAAAAACTTCTTTTCATTGTACAGGAATCCTGCAAACAGAAACTGTAAAATTAATGAAGCCTGTAATATTTATATGATTCTCTTTTTTTAATAACAAATTTAACACATGAACTTAGTAGATATTTTCACAAGAACTTAGTAGATATTTTCAACATTTTTAAAATTTTTGTTCTTTACTGCTGTATTGCCACCTCTACAAATACAGAAGCCAATAATGATATTTAAATGTATCAAATTTCAAGCTTAAACTATTACATCTGAAGACTCCAGTGGAAAAAAAACAGATAAATTACATTTCCTAGAAAGAGAGAAAAACAGAAAAGAAAATTTAGAAGTCTCTAGTATTTACTGTATACCCTTTCAAAAACTATTTTTAGAGGAACTTACCTGGTTTTTTCCGAATTATTGTCCTGGTAAATAAATCTTAGTGGTCAACTTTATAACGCTGGGGCATATTATTATTTCACAAAAATGTGACTTACATGGTTTTTCCACCAGAGTCTTCATTTGTGTTTGAAAATAAGCATTAGACAATAACATGCGATCTTCGGTGCTTGGTGTATTCAATTTAAACAAATACATCATTTCAGAAAAATTCTTTATAAATCTATGCATCAATACACTGCTGCAAACAAGTTCTTTTTTTATATATACTATAAAGTCGTGTACATCACAATTTACAGACTTACATCCAGAACTTCTGAAATATGAGACAGTGATTTCTCCCAATTCTGGACACTGTTGAGGAATGGGCCTATAAATCTTGAGGCAGACATACTCTGGAAAAAGAACAGTGAAAAACCTATGATCAAAGTCATATTTTTCTATCTTTTTATTCGATCTATGTAGTTTTTTCATAATATCAACTAAATCCATAACAAAAAATTGCCTTTACATATTAATAACCAAAAAGGAAAACCAATAACAATAATTTCGTATTTTATCATTTTTTAATTCTGATATGGTACATGTAATTTTGAAAAAAATAAAAAATAAAATACCTAACCTTCTGATACTTTTTTTTTTGAGCCTAGCAAAAAAGGAAAATAATTCATACTCTTTTCAAGCTATTATACCCAAATATATCTGGCAGAGAAATCCTACGCCTGGGAAAAAAAAAGAGTTAATATTTCTTTGAAAATATTTCATTCAAATATGTTTTCAGAGAAAGGAATTAGGTTTCCATGACATCTATACTTCCATTACCAACCTGGAGATTCATGGATGAGTCATCCAAACTCTGTGTAATCTCATCCACGGCCCCGAGAATGTAGCCTCTGTTGGATGTTCCTTTCATATAGGAGTGGACTGTGAACTTCATGTTGTTCCATGTCTCTTCCACCTCTTTCACTCCCTGTACATCACAGAGTAGAATATTACAGCGCCATTCAAAAATGTCTCTCTCATAATGTCAGGTGGATTCAAAGACTGACATGACAAATTGACAGCATGGCAGAGCTAATTCTTAATGTCATATGATAGGTTGATAATATAATAAAATATATTCTAATATGACATGATATGTTGATAGTAAGAGAAATTAGGTCCACATTTAGCAGACAAAGTTAATGTGACATGGCAATTATTGACTGATTCATCATACATGTTACTGAGTGGGTTTATTACATGTCATGACAGGCTGATGTGATGAACAAGCCCACATTTAGCTAAACAGATGATAACGACAGCATAAACCCAATTGACATAAGTTGACATAAGTTGATAATGTGGCCTGACCACTTTCAGGACAACTGGGTTGATGAAATAGAACTGCACGGTTTTGCTTATGAAGTAAACTTCACATTGTAGTTACCTTCTCAATACCCATTTCCTTGGAAGCGCAAGTGACAATCTCAGCAATTGTCTCTTTGTAGCGGTGCAACTCCATCGCAAAGATATTCGCCAGCGTGAATGTGTCGGGGTTCATGTCAAACTTCTGTCCAGTCTTGGTCATCAGCTCCTTCCAGTGACGCTCTCTCAGAGCTTCATGTTTGAGATCACCAAACAGGGGCAGAGAATCTCGGAACTCTTTCATCTTCTCCTCCAGGCTTCGTGCCACTGCCATCTGCTTCGTTTCTCGAGGCAGTTTTCGCAGGTTTTTGAGGAAACCTTCAATACCATCTTGCAGGATCTGGACATTGAGATTGGCCCAGAGGGTCTCGGACCACTGCTCTCTGGCAAGCTAGAAAGGAAGAGAACCACAAATATATTACCCATGAATTATTAACCCTGCAGATGTCAAGGGTTGATATGGTCAAAGATTTACTGATCATTCTTTGCAATGGAATTCCTTTTCACGTTTCACATGATGTGGCAGCATTCTACTTATCCTGTTTCTTCAAAGCATGGATTGTCATTTTCACTTTTTATTGAAACTCTGAGAGTTAAAGAAATACATTTATGTTTCACAGTTTATTTTGTATTTCCTCTGATGCCATTCAGAGTTGAGGTAGATGATGTTGTCTTTTTTGTGTCAGACCTGTGATAACCATGTCAGGCAGGTTTTTTTTTTCTAAATACTTTTTCCATCCCACTTAATCCAACCCTTCCATAAAATCAAACAGAACAAAGCTATTTGGGGACTTCTGACTGAGTCTGAAAAAAAAAAAAAAGAAAGAAATCAACTGAAAAAAAGATTTGCACAGTTTCACAATTTTAGATTTCAACTCATCTGGTCAAGCTTTCCCTGAGTTAACACAGCTAAAAACATTTTCAACAATTTTTTCCATTCAGAATGAAAAGGTTATCATTACTTTTTGTCCAAGTAAAACCTCTCACCCTTTTAAATCTTTCATTACTATACCTACTCTGGGCTTAAACTTGAAGGAGTACAAGATAATAGGTGAAGACATAGACTGTACAGTCACCACTGACCTTTTGTTCCGTGTAGATCTGATAGATGCCCTCGAGACCTGCCATCTCCTTCTGTACCTTCAGCAGTTCTGGGTACATAGTGATAGGTAGCTCAAACAATTTCTCTGCATTGGTCAGTTCTTGTCTGTTAGCCTCTAGCTCACTGACCTCCTCTTTGTACTGTTTCAGTAACGCCACACCTGGAATAGATCAGTGACATAATTTTAGCAGTTCTAAGCTATACCTATGCTGTAAGCAGTATGGGCTTTTCCTCAATATGCAGGCTTTCATTTTCTGTTATCTGGTCTTTTTTGTTTTTGTATTGATGAACTGATCACACATCTCTGGTCATTATTTTTGTTTGGTCTCTTTCTATTCTGTTTACTCTCTTGTTGACAGGAAAAGACTGTCCTTATCATTTTCATTCTTAAAAAGCCTCTCCAAAATGAGATGAACGAATTCTGTGGGTAATAAACAGCACAAAAATTACAAGACGATTTTGGTGTATAAGAACAGAAAGCTTACTTATATTGAAAATGACCCTGACTAGACGATTATGACAATGCTTTGGTAAGACAGATGTAGAATGTGTCTAAGAAAGGCAGTAAATATATAATAATTATGAACTTGGTAATGAGCTGAGGTCAGACAGCGCATGTCAAACTCTGTAGATGATGCAGGCAAGAATAATATTAAAAAAAGTTACAGACTTTCATATATTGTTGCACAGATGACAGCACTATCAGATTTCATTTTGTGCAAAAAAAATGACCATCAATATCCTGCATCAAGGCATCATGATTTGTGATGATATATGATCATTTATGTTCTGTGAGCTAGACTGACCTTTGTCCAGATCTCCACCCACAGCTCCAGGTCCTTCCAGCAAAAATCTGTCTGAGAAATCAGCCAAGGCTTTCTTGAAGTCACCAATCTGGTCTTGTGTGATCTTAGATATACAACGGGTGAGGACATTATGTTAGATTACATGCTGGTGTCACAGTCAAATTATGTTTTTTCGCAATAAACTTACACAGAAAGTGGGCATGAACTATTATTACTGTAATAAAACAGGAACTACAATTTGAACCACAAGTTGCCTCTCTAACTGAGGACAATGAGAAGTTTGCCTGTAGTGACTTGGGGAGGAATGAGACATTTCCAGTCTGTGTTTTTTAATGAAATCAATTAGGTAATCATTATGAAATAATGCACATTTATTCATATTGGTCATTACTAAAACTTCATATCATATAAATCTATGATAAAACTAAAACAAAAATAAAATAAGAAATGACTTAAACTATATTCTGGTAAGCCACTAAATATCATGTATGGTAGAGAAAGAGTTAATAATACAGTTAGCTTCCTCCCTGCAAAGGTTCCATTTTGATTGTTTCAGAATCTACAATGTTCCTCACATCAGCTGAAAGTTAAAAGCACCTCTTTTTAACAATGCTATATTGACTATGTCCAAATTTGAGCACTTTCTTGCAGATCTGAAAAACATAGTTCCCAAAATGCAAAATTGAATTCAGAAAAAGATATTCAAAATTGACATGTGGCTAATTTCTTGGAGAATACCACATAACAAAGCACCCAAAATACAAAAACATTACTTAGATACTGTGCCCAAACCTGGCACTAATAAAAAAATAAGTCAAGACAGAAATTTCATAAGAGATGACTATGTAACTCCCTCCCTGACTCAAAAGAGCTGGAAATAGCAATTTGAGGTGTGACACGATAAAATCAGGTGCTCATCAAACTGAGGGGACCAGAGAAATCACATGTTTTTCAACAGTGGGAAATGAGTTTTTAATGTAACCTTTTGTTCTTCACATAAGCCTTCTATATCAATCTAAAAACACATTTCAGAGTTAAATTTGCTAAAATGGATGAGTAAAAGCCCCAAAATTGTAATTTACTGGCATGGCCTGATGAGGGAGTAATAAAGATTAAGAAAACTGATCTGCCATTTCCTCAATGAATTCAGTTCCAAGAACAGCTCACCCTCATTATCTTTAATTGCCAATATATCAACTTTTACATAAGGTAAAACAATATTTTTTCATATCCAAAAACGGAAATGAATAATCTTCACTGTGACACTAATAACTCCATATGCTAAAAATTTGACGAGCACCTGATTTCATTGTGTCGTGTCTCATGTTCGAAAACTGTAGCAGGAATAACATGAAAAAATAAAAAGTTAACAAGAAGAAAACAAAAACAAGCAGCTAGCCACCTCTGTGAACTTCTTCTTGACTTTGACCAAACTGGCATCTATGTTTTTGGATTTCAGGACTAGGTCATCCCAGATCTGTGGCAGACGTTCCTGCAGACTTTGGTCCTTTTCCTCAACCTGGGGAGAGACAATAAGTGATACAAAAAGAAGGAACTCCAAACTACTACATCATAAAAATAATGTAATTCACATGAAAAGTACATTTTTGTTTTAATTTCTAAAAAAATTATTTTATTGTTGTTCTTTGTTTAATGTAACACTGGTCAAGGCATATTTTCCCCAATGGGCAAATAACAAATCTGTATTTCATATTGATAGTTTCAGTCTCAGAAGTTCATGCAGCTTTCCAACTAAAACAAAAATGGAAAGAAATGTAAATTGCCAAACTTCAAATAATACTTTCAATGTAATATTCTTTGAAACAACTTGAAATGGGAGAGACTATGAGGAATCTAAAAATATTCTCATATAATGGACACATCATTTGGGCAGACCTAAACAGACCTCTTCGTCTTAACCTTTTTGAATTAATCTAAAAATCATCATTCAGAAATCATTATTTTCCATTTCACTACCACGAAGCCATTTTTTCTTCCTTTTTTACCAAAATATAGATATCTTCAAGAATGTGTGATCTTTTTTAAATTTGCTGATAATTTTTCTGTCTCTATAGTGGTATGACTGATTTTACACTATGTAAATGCTACATTCTTGATAACTACAGTACTGAGATCAGAATAACTGCATCCACTAATAGAAACATATGTAGTAGTCTTGACCAAAGCAAACCCAAAAATCACTTAAACCAGAGATAGAGTAAAACACTGATGAGACAGGTCTCCTCTTATCAAATATCCTTAGAAACGCACAAAAATAGTCTCGAATGAAACTATGAGATAGCAAAGAAAATTAAACTTACTGGTATGTCATACATTGCCAAAGTTCTGTATCTTTCCTGGATATCCTGAATTTTGTTCATGACATCCAGTGACATAATCTTAATGTCTGAGATTGTGGACAGCACAGCCTTCAGATCATCCAGAGTGGACGGTGTCTGCTCAAGGTCATCTGACTTGTCCTGGTCAAAGAGAGTGGTCAGTACAAACTAACATTATGGGATAAGATTTTGTATTAGACAAATAATTATGATAAATACAAATTATGAAACAAATTAAACAAGTAACAAAGATAACTTTCACCGGCTCACAGCCTGGGATACTTAAGCTACAAGCATCCAACCACATTTATCTAGCATGAGAAAGATCTGGGCACATGAGGCAAGAGTAGATCAAAAATGACTTTCAGTAAAAACTTTGGTTCATGGATGACAGAGAATAAACTCAGTAACAGGGAGTTCTTAAGAATAACCTTACAAAGAAAGAATGGATGGACAAGATCACACCTACTTGTCAAAGTCATACCACTTGAAAAACAAGAGCATGTATCATTATTCACTGTCGTAATAAGTGCTGTGAACTTACATCAAGAAGATCATGTAGAGTGTGAAGCATTTCTTTGGCTGAATTCTGCAGCAATCCACCCAAAGTTTTGATCCATTCTTTGGCATGGTCCTTCACTGCACTTGCCAGTTGGCCCATGTGTACCCGAATGCAGTCCTGGTCTCGGATTTCATTCATGTTGTTAATGTCCTCAATTGTCTTGTGATAATACTGCAGTCGGTCATCAAACTGTACAGGAGTTTGGCCCTTCAAAAGCCATTTTTCTGCTGTGGCTTGCTAAATGACGTTTGTCAGGAGAAGAAATAATAGAAGAAAACAAGATGCAAGACATTATATTTAATGTTCCAAAAGATTTCAACTGTTAAGATATCAAAACAAAATTTACATGACTTGCTCTTGTGGTTCACAGTTTTGCTTTTGCAGACAGTGATGCTTTGACTCAGATTAACTTGTGCTTGATGACAATGCATTCTCAGGAATTATTTTGGTCTTGGGAACTGGTTTTGTAATGAATGTTAATTACAAGTTGCCTTACAGGTTATAAGAACCTACTTCGCAATGCAAGGAAGATATTCATTGGTTGTAAGCCTGTGAGAGGTATTTTTCATACAGTTTATTGTGTTAACAGACAATGCTAGAGAATTGGTTTTGTAATGCATACAAACAAAACTGTAATCCAGTGGGAATTATTTGATAAAACAGAATTGCTGGGAATACAGAAAAGTCCTGTTATAAGCGTTATATACAATGAATTAGAGTAATAAACAAAAATTGCTAGCAGACTGTCTGATCATAAGAGACTTTTTTTTTCATGGATAGTCGCCCTTGATGAATTCCTGAATTTTTGTGCATTTCAGCAAGGATTACAGTTGACAACAACGTGATATATTATTTTAGAGGTCACAGTAGGTACATATATTACTGAATGACAGTCAAAAGTCTATAGCAGAGCAAACGACCAAGCTGATATCTAACACAGGCATTTCACTGGCCTTGCATCCAACTCTGTCTCATCATTGTCTTTGACTCAACAGTGCTGAGAGGAACCTAGATCTAGCTTAAGCACATGGAAAGATCAAGGGTAGCACATTACACCATCCACCCATTCCTCTCCTATGTCTGTCCATTTTTGCTCGATCTCTTGCACACATTGTCATGGTGCTAAGATGAGAAGCCATATTCACAACAGTTGCATGGAAGAGCAAAGATATCAAACTAACGCAGTGCGAATAGATCTTGCTCGATCCATGGCATACAGCAATTGAAACATAGTGTGATATCACTATTGCAAAACGTTTACAACTGCAAATACGCTTATCAGTATTCATCACTGCTGATAAAGTGGTCAGTGAATGGTACGATACCTGTTTACTTCACCTAACATGAGGAGCTATACATGTGAGTGCTTTCTTTATCCATGTAAGCCCACCACCTCAGCCTGTTTTATTTATCGATATGAATTACTAATGAGCCATCCCCCTCTCTTCCCCAATCCACCCAGCAGATCTCATTGCCCACCTCTGATTTCCTCCCCCTAACAAAGAAGAACAAAAGAGATGAAATAATAGTGGTCAAGTGATCATACGCATAGTGTACATGACCACTTATGTGCCTTGCGCAGTTTTGAAGTGATGCTGGGCGTACAGCTTTACTATATTGTGAGCAGCTAGTAGTATAAGTAACCTGTTTTAACCAATTCTACTGTAACGGGCTGCTGCTATACGGGTAATTTTTTACTAATTCGGAAGTAAGAGTGAACATGGGGATCAATGATGTTCCTGTTATAAGCGATTTTCTGTTATAAACAGCCCTGCTATAAATGGTTCCGACTGTATGTGTTACATATTCAGTGGCTGCAAAAACTGGTTTTGCAACACAGCCTTAAATATTTCCCAACTATCATGTTTATTTACTTAACTAACCTTATCCAGCTTCCAAACACCTTTGTACTTTTTCCATCTGCTCAGATAATTGCGCACAGTGGTCAGGGTTGTCTTGCAGTCATTCTGCACCTTCTGCACCAGTTCAATGATGTCAGGATTGATGGCAATGTCCATGAAGAAGCTGTACACAAACAGTTCATCTTCTCCCTCCACCTTTTGTGGCGGAGATTCCAGGCAACTGCCATTCATCCATCGGACAAACGATTTTGATCTGGAATGGTAATTAGTTCATAACGTGGAACGTGTTGACTTGTATGTGAGAGGACACTTCTTTAGAAGAATCATTTTTAAGTTTACAATGACAGTTGCAATTAACCTTTAGATTTTACTATAAAAAATATTCTAGTTGTGAAAAAGATATCAGCCACATTTGCACAAGATTGAATTTTTCAATTGCATTGATTAAATTGTTCAAAATAAATGATGTACTCAAAATGCGGTTCATCTCTTTCTATTCCAATAACTAACATTAAGGTAAACCGATATGTTATGAGACCAGATTTTTCTGATAAGGCAAACCAAAACAGTCAATTAATTATGATGACACGGTGCAATATCTTTCTGAACTGTATCTCGCCTGGGACACTTACGCTTCCACACAATCTCTGACGCATTGCACTGTAAGCTTATATACTTCATTGGCTTGTGGGTGCAGAACAACATCAGGGGGAGCAAGCAGTGTTTCAACTTGAAACAAAGGTTTGTTGGTCCGGATTGCTGCACTGAACTTCAGCAGATTGTTAATGATCATCTGCAGGGGAGAGAATTGGATTCTTTAAGAGTCATTATTGTTTCAGAAGGGATATTACTTTCATAGGCAAGAATTTCGATAACTGTGGGTATTTTTCCCTTGCCTTGCAGCTGTGTGCCAGGTAATTAATAATAATTGATAAAAAGAAGACCATACTTTGATAGCAAAGATCATGAATAAATTTATTATCATTATAGCCAGGTACTAGATCAAAATGATTCAATATAATAAAATAATAATGATAAAGACAGAATATCCTTTATAAAGGGTTAGACTTAGACAAAAAAGTTGATGTGAACGCCATTTGTGTCTGGTTATTCTTGAATCTAAATATATCCAGGGGTGGAAAGAGGCTCTGAAGTTTTTGAGCAGTGAATCAAATTTTGCAAAATATTAGCACATAACCTTGATCTTTGTTTATGCCAGTAAACACATTTTTTTTTCTTCCAGTTTTAGTGTTGTTGTTTTTTTTTTGGGGGGGGGGGGGGGGGGGACAAAATGACTGCATGAGCGGACAAACACAAACAGGTAGGGTTTCCCCCCCCTTTTTTTTTGCAAAC
>JBCAUA010000002.1:1577064-1600417 GCA_038406235.1 Peronia verruculata | reverse complement strand
CATGAAAAAGTAGGAAAAGTTCCTGCCATACTCTTTAGCAGCACATAAAACTGAAGTATGTTCATGGTAAATAATACCGGATTTGGGGCCAAATGAGAATTTCCTGACAGCCAAAAAGTAGGAATTCCTACTAAAGTAGGAAATTTGACATCCCTGAGAGAGAGAGGGAGAGAGGGAGACAAGAAACAGATTTTAATTACCCATGAAGTTGTAGTTCCAAGAGTTCTGGGCTGGCACCATGAAGAACCCGAGGAATCTGTCTGAGAGCAACATCTGGACACGTTCATAGTGGGAGGGCAGGTAGCCCTTGGGATTGTTGCCAGTATCCTTGTTCTGTCGTCCCCACTCGTAGCCACTGGGTGTCAATTTGTAGGCAGTCAGGGAACAAGATCCGGGAGTGAAGCTGATGAGGAAGAAACAAAAATCAGGCAATAATATTAACACAATATAGAATTGTTCTAGTGAAAGAAAGCACCTATACAGTATGTTATTTGCCTTACTGAGTACTGACAACTGCAAGTCTGCACTGTTTGACCACTGATGTAGCTTGATACAGATGGTCTTAGATTTTTCATACTGATAACATTCAAATTGTACAGCATAATTTAAAACTACTTGAATTAAATAGTTGTAATATATTGCAAATTTTAAAAATTAAATTCTTAATATTTGTTTCAGAAAGATAAAGGAATTTGAGCATTCATTATGGCTGAGAAGTAAGAACCGAAAAATCTATCATACCTGCATGTGATGATCACAGTTTTTTCACCATCCCAAGATGGGTTGTCAGCCATAACCTTGGCATGGGTGGTGATGTCCTGTGGTGCCAGCTGTGGCAATTCATTGGGCTGTGTATGAATCCAGCCCAGAGGTTCCATCTCCTGATAATAAGAAGGCAATTTATGACAAAATCGTAAACTTCACATCTACTATTTTTATGCATGACCAAATACCACAAATTCTCAAGTTCACCTGCTGTTTTCATTTTTCACAACACCCCCAACAAAACTGCTAACCATGACAATGTTCCAATATACATTAATTACCTTCTTTAGTATGAAAACCAGACTCAAAAGTACTGAACATCATGGTTAGCTTTCATTATTATCATTGCGTAGATTGCAAAAGCAGTTTAAAAAAAACAGGAATGACTGTCAGTTGGCATTTAATCCCATAAATTTCATATTCAGTAATGAGCATTTGGAGGTCTGGTTATCCAAAGCTATCTGGGGCCTCAAAATTATCCTAGCTTACACTCCATCATCTCCATCTCCAGCCCCACCCTCCCAATCAGACCTCTCTTCCAACATCTGGCAACCTTCCAAGACGCAACTGTACAACTGAAATTACTTCAGGAAGAATGACAAGTGACCCAACAACACCTTTAAACTTATTAACTTTGAAATAATTTAATGTCAAACAAAATGTAGTACTCACATTGAGGTACTCATGTGCTGGTAGAAGGTTAGGGAGGTGAACTGTCTGGTGAGTCCCCCACTGAGGTGGCATTACAATACAACGGATTTCCTTCACCTGGGGATTGTCAGGTGGACTGACACCATACAGGAAGCCAGCAATCTGAAAACAATAACAGCCCGCAGATACATAACATATTCATCATTATACTGACAAGAAAAAAACAATGAGCAGTAATGAAAGGTTCTGTTGTCACCATTTCTGCACTAACAATAAACTAGACACAAGCAAAAATCAATTTTAAAATAATATGAAAGTAAATCTCATGAGTAAAATCTATTTTTCTTTTTTTTTTTTTTTTCGGTTTTCCTCCTGAGAGCTTGCACTTCTTTACATTAGAAAATTTTATAACTGACACAATGCAAAATATAAGAAATGTGTGTCACATACAGATCGAGATCACAATCTCTACAGCTTCCAATAAATCATATATTGCCATCCATACATTCCACAGGGTCCCTACGGTCTCACTTTCTACCACTAGCTACCTGTAGGAACACTGCTATCAATTCAGTTTACCTGTGCTCTAAGATCTGAGATGATGATGAATTTCTTGAGCACATTCTTGGGAAGAATGTAGGTGTAGCCTGTCTCCTTGATGTCATCTGAACTGACGTAAATGTGATTGGTTCTCAAATGAAGATTGGTGGCCGAGATGGCTCTGACACGCCACTCTGTCTTGGAGGAGAATGTGGCTGTCTCATGATTAGATGTGGTCGTCGTGATAATTTCATCTCCGTGCTTGTTGACCGTACGTGTGGTAGTGGCTGTCATCTGTGATTGTTCCTTGGTCTGCTTCTCAATCTCAGCAATCTGTTGCCTCTGGGCACTGGGTGCGGAGATCTCCATACCCAAGATGATGTCACGAGTTTCAGACTGGGTCAGAGAACTCACATTCACACTGAAAGCAATAATATGACACAAAATAAAAGACACTGATTACCATGAGATACATTCATGACACTTTTCAGGAACAGAACACAGGGATGTCAGTCTGTCTACATGAATAAGTAGGAAAAGTTCCTGGCACATTCTTTAGTAACATGTAAAACTGAAGTATGTTAATGGTAAATAATACCGGATTTGGGGCTAACAGAGAAACTACTGACCGTCAAAGAGTAGGAAATCCTTCTAAAGTAGGAAAATTGACATCCCTGAGAACACTACACAACACAGTGTTCATTATGCATATATTCATACTTTTACTCTCAAGTATTCTGTCACTGATGAAAGGAGAAAAGGATGGGCCGCAATAGGGTTTGGGTGAGGAGCAAAATCACATCCCTGTCTTACAAAAAGTCCCATTATTGAGTCTGTTGCTAAAAGAGGCAATGTCATGGTTGACTCAAAGTTAACATCATTAATGTTGTGTACATTGATCTTAGTTAACACCACCTTCTAGTACACTGAACTGATATCTGTTATTGCCTTACTTGTTTTTCTTGCCATAGTCAGCCAAGATAAGGTCTTTCAGTTCCACTTCAATCTTCATCCATTCTTCGTCACTCAGAGTTGGCCAAATGTGATGGGGCTCAGTGACAGTGGTCTTGTCTGGTTTCAGCAGGATCTTGGTCTTGTCGTTGTTCACATGGAGAGCCCGAAGGATCAGGATCAGACGAGAGAATGCCTAGATGTCGAAAGTATACAAAGATTTCCCATTAATTGAAGATTGGGCACTTTTTAATTAGGCTCACACATGCCAGCCATGGGCAAATTTCAGATTTTTTTAATATCATGAGAAATTCGCCACCCAGCTTGGTGCAGTGATATAATTTTCACCCACCAAAAGCATCATGCCATAAAAGGGAAAGAAAAGTTTTGAATTTTCATATTGCTAAACTTGAGAAAAAATGAAACTGCGATATTGACAGCATTAAGTTATTAGAAAGACAACTACATACTGTTTTCTAAGTTCAAGATAAAGATAGACAACTTCTAAGGTCATGATAAGCTTGACAAATAAACTACATGGATTTTAAAACATTCCATAAACATTATATATTTGTAAGAACATAAATCCTCTGTCATAGATAAGAGACCAAAATACTCACTGTGTAAGATGAAATAGTTTTCAACCAGTCATCATACAAGTTAAACAGCACCATCTGGGGTTCAGTAGCCTTGAGGATGAGATCACCAAACTTCTCTACCTTGAGACAAGCTTGGAATGGAAGCTGCAACTCACTACCCTTGATCACAATGTTGGGGAAGTCAAGCAGATGCACCTAGATGATAGAATTGTGAAAACCATTCAAAGTCTGAACTATACAAGCACTTGAAAGCAAAATGACCAATCAATAAAACTGTTAACCCTTTGTGCACTACTCTTCCTCACACCCTATCTTCCTGTATATACTATAAATCTGCAACAAAGCCAACAAAATGCTTGTGGACTCAAAAACTGCTGAATGTATCTATCTGAAATGTGGCACACAACATCGTTGCATGAAGATCTGTTTTCTACTTACATAAAGTCAAAAAAAAGCCTATTTTGTTTGGAATTATTCTAAAAAAGCCATAGTGAAAAGTAAACTCGGGAGAGGGTTTCATCCAATTGTACATTTCGATTAGAATGAAGCGTTCAAAATACCATACACGTTTTCCTTGAGTAACAGTCAGTTTAACCTTAACAAAAAATCTTAAAGAAAGGATGTTTGCCATACATTCTAAGTCAGAGGGCAGTATTAGTTTGACCTATAATCTCCCACAAGAGCCATGGGTTCTCCTCTAGTCTACCTATAAAAACCAATCCTAGTGCACTTTTCCAGCCTGTGTGAAGATTCCTAAATTTCTATTTAAAAAAAAAAAATTTCTACTTATGTCAAAGCCCTGATGCCAAGCTATATTTTCTACAAGATGCTAATTTTCAGTGAAAGAGGATGGGAAAAAAGTACTTGGAAAAATAATAATAAAATAAATGATGGAGTTTTCACTTAATGAAGTAGTACATGAAAGCTGATATGCTGATTTTCTGAGTTTTGACTGGCAACATACCTATCCAGTAACAGAGAGCAGCTCCTAATGAAAATTTGATGAACTCTACCAAAAACTAACCTCAAGTGGATCCAACATGCCCTTGCGTGTGACGATGATTTGTTTAGGCTGCTCCTCAACAGGCAGGGATCTAATCAAAGCAGCCACCTCTTCAGCAGTCTTCCATTTGGCCAGCTGGCCCAAACGTTTCTGACCTGCCCACACAGAGGTGTGGATAATCTTCAGGAAAAGCTGGCCAGTGCGGGGGTTGAAGATGAAGATAGCACCATTGATGGGCTTGGTTGTCAAGTTACCCTCAAAGGTCTGAAACAAACAAACAAATTTTTTTTTTTTTTTTGACGTCAAAGCAGATAAACTAGTTTAATGTAAGAAACTTTCAGGATGCCATATCTGACAACTCTTAACACAAATGACCCACTATTCTCACAATCATTGATTGATGCTAATCAATTCACATTTCTAATAAAGTACTGACCAAAGAATATAATCTAGTATTCATTTTTCAAACTGATCTCTTCACAGTGAAATATTTCTCAACATCTTGAAATAAAATTATGTATGGGATTTATTCTTGCTCAAACACGTTTCAGACAACTAGATCTATTAAAAAATCAAACGAAGAAAATACAAAATACGCAGAAAAAAAAAAGTTTAATGATTTAACCAACAGAAAACACCAGTTCACTCACAAAACTACATCTTATTCACATATCAAAATTCCACACATATATACACAAGCAAAAGAGATGGCATGTTTGCCTACCTTGTGAATGGTAACTCTGTACACATTGGTGTCATCCACAAACCAAATGATCTGGTTGGAGAAGAGCTCTCCATAGTTCTGGGAGCTGAGGTATGGCTCAGTGGGCTCGGAGGAGTACAGCTGAAGACCCTTGCGGATTCTCTCTCTCAGCACATACAGGGCAGGATTAGCTTTCATGATCTTTGCCATTGCTTGCTGGATCAAAGGTTTGGCACCAGGGAACCAGTTACCATAGGCACTGTGGTTGAAGAAAAAGAACAATGGCATAAACCTCTCTCTCCTTGAATCTTTCCCATATAAGTGCCAAGATTCAAGAGAATGTCAAATATTCTGCATATCACAAACAACAGGCAAAGACATGGAAACATAAGAAAACCTTACAAAATGGCTAATACTGAAGTTTTAAATTTATATGAAAAATAAAAAAATAATAATAATACAAAAAATGAAAAAAAAAAAAAAATAGACAATTGATAATTCATTTTCAGTTTCATGAAAGATGCCCAACAAGTTGAATGGCATGAAACAGATTGCTATCCATAAACTAACAGAAAAAAAACAACAACAAACAAACAAAAAGCCACTGCATAATAACCAAATTTGTGACACACCATTTCCACACAGCTGTATATTAATCATGGTTGACACTTAGTCATCTATTTCTTCACACATTTAAAGTCACGGTTACCTGTGCAGATTGTAGGCTAAATCAACAGCAATGAGAAGACCAGTTGGGGACGGATAGATACTCATGTTGTCTGTTGTGTAGTCCAAAAATTTGGCCCTGGCATATCTCTCCACATCGTGAGAATCATAATCACCCCAGCGAAGCTGGACATCTATCCAGTATTTTTGTGTGGTTGCTCCATCCATCACATCCCTAAAAAAAAAAAAAGTAAATAAATAAAAATAATAAAAACAAAATAATAAAAATAATAATAGTTCATCAGCATCGTTTCATCGACTGTTTTTGCATGTTCTAAAAAGTTTGGATATATCACTTAATATTTACATTGTTTGAAATCAGGAAATACTAGAAGTGGGCGAATATCTTTTCTGTATCATGGAAGTGCAGAGAAAATATTTGATATGTGACCCTTGACCCACAATGGACAAAATATTCAAACTGAACATATTAAGGAAATTCTATGGATGACCTCATAAACTCAGTGAAAATTAAAGTAGCCATTGTTGTCACACTCACTTGGTGTCTGCCAGCAGAGATGGTTTGGCCACATTCCATTTGTAAGCAGCAAACAGTTGGATATCAGCACAGGAGCTGTTCATCTTGTAAGATTTGCGGGGATGGATAGTTTCCTTCTGTACCGTCTCAATCTCCAGGGCATCCAGCTCTTGGTCAAAGACCTATCAAATTATCAAAGAAATATCAAAACATGCATAGGAATAACCATACCAATCCAGGTGTGAAACAAATTCCTGAGAAGGCGACATGCTGTTTTGAATAGATCAGACAAAACAAAAAGATTCAGAGGAAAATTTGCCTGTCAACTACAAGTAAATGAAATAACCAGAGAAAAGGATTGCAGTATCTTAACTGTAAAAGTTAGTATGTGCATTTGAATATCTATGTACTGTCTGGTTTTCATTTCAGTGATTTATCCCCTGGACCTTAATAACGTCATGCTGCAAACCTCGATCCTTACAAAAAGAAAAGAAAAAATGTTTAACACCCACTTTGTTTTCTTCTCAAATTAAAATAAAATAAAACTTGACAAAATAGCATCAAAACAGAAACATACCTGACACAAGTCCATTACAATGCTCTCATGTATTTTCTGCCACAAGTGAGCTCTGAATATCTGGATGAGAGAGATCTTCAATGTTGGGATCTTACCATGCATGAAAATACCTGTCAAGTCAAGCTGTACCTGGAAACCAACATACACCTGGAAACAGAGACAAAAACAGTATTATTCATACATCAAAATATAACAAACTTGTGTAGCATATGAAAACTTCATTGGTGAGCAGATAAGTAAATAAAACAAGAAACAAAAAATCTTTGTCTGATTCACACACTGACTTAACACTTTACATACCAAGCGCAATACTAAATTTTTCTGAAATTCGTAGAAGGGCACCAAGTGGTGAAAATATCTGTTTCAGTGACCTCCATATTTGTATCTTTTGGGGTAAAATATTAGAATATCTTCAACCCTATTTCACTACCTGAAGTTTATAGACACCATGAACAGTCGTTAGATGTGTCTCAATGGCTTGGCACGGAAAGTGTTAAATCTCTAGCACACTGATGTGAATCTTTATGCTTTCAAAAATTTGCAAGGATGAAATCTGTTTTTAACTTTTTCAGTTAAGTCATAATGAAATACAGAGTACGACTTTCCCCCTCTTATCAAATAAAAAAAATTTTGAGAGATATGAAGATCTTTCCATCCTTAATAATCGAACTCAAGGACAATCAAGGAACAAAAAATGACAAGAAATCATTTGGTATATGCATACATTTGCTCTGTTGATAGTAGGTGACCACCACAGTGTGAAGCGACGATTGGGAATTTGATTCAATCCAGATCGCTGGGCATTTGTGAGCTTCTTGTATTTCATAGACTCTTCAAAACCACTGGCTCTTTCCCTGTTCAGAGAAAGATAAGAGTAAATCAGTCCAGTCAAAAAACATCCCCCATGATGGAAGCTTGTCTTGAAATTAATGAAAATCTTTAATGTATACATAAAAGACCTTGACTTTCAGAAAAGATCATTTCTTTTTTATTCAATAGGGGTTAAAAAAAAAAAAAAAAAAGTTAACAGGATGGATTTTTTTTTTTTCAAGTCAAAGTAAAGTAATAAGAATGTAAAGTTTAAGCAGCCATATAAATGGGTCACTGTCTTGAAAAGAATAAATGACCTACCAGAAAAGACCTTCCCAAGTTGGGAAATATGTTCCCTTGAATAGCGTGTGCTCCAAGATGCCTTCAACACCACCGAGAGCTTGGATCATATCTGTTCTGTAGTTGTTCAGATTCCACAGTTTTCCATCGTGGCGCTGATGAGTCCACCAGAATGGATTCTGTTTCAGTACCTGTGCATAGATGAATAAAGCAATTAGACTTCAAGGCACAAAACAAAGAGATAAATAAAACATTCCACTGTCCACTTAACCAAACTCAATGTCGGCAGCCTAAGCTAAAGTGCAATTGTGGCAATAACAGTGTAACAGTCACAGTTTATATTACTGCATCATGAGTATCGGTATAGCAGCTGCACTTAGAGAGAAAATAAGACATTCCTTGGAGCCTGTGAAAAAGATGACCAGTGGGCAAGTAGTTCTCCCCAGTGAGATATGAGAAACAAATTCATTCTACCTGGGAATTAGATAAAAGTATTTCTGAAAACTAAATATTTAAGAGCCACTGTACCTAAGTAAAAACAGGATATTATATTCGAAGACAATGTAAGAACATACCTGATACTGTTTGAAATCAGTGCGCACTCTCCATCCCTTATCATATGCCAAAGTCTGTTTGTCCTTCTGGAAGAGGGTGTTGATACGAGGAATTCCACGGTCCCAGCTGTCCTCCAGATCTTCCAGTGTCAGACGGCGGTTCTGAGCATTGGCTTCATGTCTCTTCAGGGCATATTCTGCCCACACTCTCTGCGAGTCGATAAACTCACTCTCCCATGGCATGATGTATCTGAAAACAAAATGGAAAGCACATTTCTTTATCTTTAAGAGATGGCATCAACACAACCATCAATGTTCTCTTTTTAAAGTTCTTCTTAGTCTCTAGTGTTCCTTTTGTAAATTCCACATTACAAACTCTCTGTTATTTCTATGGCTCACATTAGTCTAATATGAAATCTGCAGGCAGGCAAAATCCAGAGGTAAATAAAAGAATACTTGAAAATGTGAGCTCATGGCTGTAAAAAATGAATACATGGCACAAAATCCTAGAGAATCTACAGAAAACACACAAACCTAAAGAAAACACAAACGTGAAGAAAACACATGAACCTAAAGAAAACACACGAAAGGAGAGGTTGGAGATCATTTGTAGAGGACTTAAAAACTAAGATGGCTCACCTGTACAAATTGGGAATCAACTGATCTTCATCATGGGACATGCCTGACAAGAAATGAGTGATGCCCACATCTGTCTGCTTGGACCAGCGCAAATCTGACTGAGGAATCAACACATGGCCCATGGACAGCATACCAAGACCTCCCAGCTCTTTAGGTGTGTAGAATACCACAGGAGGGAAACGACTGGGCATTTTGGAGTTGAGACCAATCTTGATACGGGTCTGGATCTTGTTCTCACACTTGACGAGGAGGTCCAGCAGCTCCTGTGTGTTGACCACAGCTTCTCTAAAGTAGGTCATCAGCCCAATCAGTGCTGTGTTCCACTTGTTGACAATCTGTACACAAAGTAAATAGCATTTTTATATTAAAAAAAAAGTAATTTCAAAAGTAGCTAAAAACTAGTCCACTATAGTTGTCATTAAAATTTTATGAGACAATCATTTTACGAGACTGCGACCTTTCATGATGTAGCAGCGGCGGCAAAATTTGTAAGTAATGACGGAGAAATCTTGTTTTCTGCCCTTCAAAGAAATTTCTTTCAAAGATATTTCTCAACTCCTTCTTCAAAGTTTCTCTTTCAAGAATACTCTTAAGCTAACTTTCCAAAACACAGTCAAACAAACAGATAGCTTATCTGAAATAGAAATAGGCATCAATAGTGGGCTAGAAGATAAATTGTTATGCCACAATCTTTTTTTTTCAGCATGAAAATATCACTGAGAAAGACTGAGAGTTTGGTCCTCTGATCACTCACTTTTGTGAAAGTAGTGGACCCTGAAGCCATGAGGATCTGACGAACTCGGTTGTGAAATTTACCCATTGATTCTTCATCCACTCTCAGGAAACACTGGGCTGTCCTTTCCTTGGTCACCTGTTGTTGACAAATTTTTCAAAAAAAAAGTTAAATGGTCTTGTAGGAAGGTAGTTTTCCTTCACTTCAGAGATAAAAATACCCCTCCGAGTCTACCAGTTAGACTGGATACAATTCTCCAGTGAATACAATCATTCACCATATCAAGACATGTTTCACTGTTGACAAATAGGTACAAAAAAAAAAAAAAGAAGTCCCTTTAAGCATTCTATTTCCCCTCCTAAAATTATGTCCATCATTGCATAAAAGGATTTAATCACTGAAAAACAAACAAAAAAAAATCAGTCCTATACAATTGTTTATATTTTACAATATGCTTAGGAATGAGAATTGTCAAATTGCAAAATCAGAAACTCCAATTATGAACCTTTCAGTCAAGCTTCAGCTCTCTGTCTACATCTTGAGAGCTACTGTAGACCATGTTCCAACCCAGGAATACATACTTCATTTTGCAAGTTCCAGACTCCATCCTTGTGGGTAAACTCTTCATGCTGAGTCCTGCACTTGGGCAGAATGCGGCACTCAAAGCCACACATGTTGAACAGCAAGTTGGGGTTGTCTTTGCTGTAGACGGAGACAAAGCTGGACTCCCACTGTATGGTGGTGACAGATCTTGGCAGGCGATTTTTGATGTCCCAGAACACAGCACGACCCCTGTGAAATAATTCAAGTACAAGATTACAAATTGTTCTCCAAAATGTTTTTTATTCTACAAAATTCAAATTGTGACGAATCAATTTTTGCAGAAGTTTTCCATTTTAAACTGACAACATGATGAAATGTACTAGGAGGGCTTTTACAACAAAGTGAACATTTTGCAAAACCCTTCATTAAATAAAATGATATTCACAGATAATGGTGATAAATGGATGGGGATAAGCATAAGAGACAATATTGAAAAGTAGTACAGCTTGAAAAGATGAGTTTTACTTATGCCAGGTGTTACTATGGCATGGAAATTGTGCTGTAAAAAAGTGATTAAGTACTTACAAATTGACATCATGTTTCATCAGCCTCATCCTTGAATCTCTGGGCCAGCATTTCTTGTTATTGTAGCCCACGATGTTTTCATTGTTTGGATCTGGATGCTCCGTCAGATAGCGCTGAATCAAGTCACGAGCTTCCTCTGCTGTGAATCTGTGAAGCAGTGCAGACTCATTCATTACTCAAACCCAAACAAATACAAACATGATTTTCATTTAAAACAGATGATTTGAAAAAAGGACCACCAACCTGTTTTGTATTTCCTTACAGAATGTGAGATAGATTTTACAATATTTTGCAGAATATGTGTCTTTAAATCTTAAGGTATTCTTAGCCATCATTTTACTGGAGTTCACGTGACAGTAAATGAGGGAATCTAATGTGAAATTCAACATACCGACTTCTATTATGATGCACATAATACACATGCCATAATAGGAAACAAAATATGAACACCCACTGAATACATATTTTGAAATAACACACCGAGCAACAAAAAAGACTGCTTTCCTCACCTGAAGAAAATGTGGATCCTGTCTATGTAGCGTGAATACAACCTGATTGGATGGGCTTGCTCAGAGGCAACATTCTGTAGCAAAATAAACAAAAAAATGTAAGATATTTTCTATAGAAAAAAACCTCTCTTTTTAACACAATAAAAACAAAAACAGAATGATTTTTCTTCCAGTAATCCTGTCTTTAATCTTATAGTTGTTTGAACAACCATATCACATTTTAATAATTTAGACCTTCTGTATGATTTGCTTTCTTGGCTCCATCATAGGGAAAAAAATAAACATGCATTCAATAGGTTGGAGTAGGATAAACAGCAAACATAAACACAACCACTGCTGTGGCCTTTGAACAAAACATATTTGTATGATTAGTGTGCAAACCTGGAATGTCAAGAATTCATTGGGCAGCTGTGGAGGACCAGCCATTTCACTGGCCCGATGAAGACCCAAGACCAGGAGATCCAGGACAAGCCCATAGTACTGGACAATGAAGGAAGCAAACTGCAGGCCTCGAATGATGCCATAAGAGTTGGTATGATTCATATCCTGGGGAGGAAAAAAAAAATTAAATCAACTGTAAATTTCTCAACCATCAACTGTTATTTGCTTTTTATTGAGAGATAGGAAATTTAGCCAAAAACCATGAACATAGCTCTTACACTGTGGACATGCAATTAAGATTTTCTTTCTAAAGAATAAATGAACAAAATGACAATAATTTTTTTTACAGAAAGAGCAAAATGGGATACTAAACAAAAAAAAATTCAAATTGTGATGATTCACAGTAAACTGTTGAGCTGTAAAGAAATTAATAAGGAATAAAGCAATAACAATCACACTCACTGGTCCATCAAAGCAGTTGAAAAGTCCACATGAAATCACCCCCATCTAGAAAATTCCTGCCTAACACTTTCATATCAATGACTTAAATATATAACAAAATTATAATGCACCTTAAAGTCATTTGTCTTGAGCCCAGAGCAAATGAGTCCGAAGTCGTTCAAGACGATCACAAGATACAGCCATTATTATCAATTTTCTGACTCTACCAAATTTTTCTTTTCAGGTTAAACAGAATGAACATTCGTCTTGTGGAAAACAAATAAAACATTCTGGTATCCCAAACGGAAAATAGCTAAAAACGGGGGCAACCTGAAATCTCCCCGATCAACTTCTGACTCATTTGTCCTCGGCGCAAGACATTTACATCAAAAGGCATGTTGTAATAAATGCAGAAAAAAAGTATAAACAGCACCAGAAGTAAAATCGACTCACCTTATAATTGATGACCACATTGTTTTTGGCTGTCATGTAATCAGCAATGTTGTGATCCACAATGAGACGCAACAATCTGTTCAGCAGGGTCAAATCAATCTTCTCATACATCTTCTCAAAGCTGGATTCCATCATCACATTACATTCCCCCTCACTGGTGTCCCATACGTCCTGTAAGTTGTTAATGCCTGAATAACACAATGAAATTAACTTTTTCAGCATGTTCCCAAAGTAAAAAAGCAAAATCCCTATCTTTCACTACTAAGCATGTATATTTCAACCATTACTCAATGTACTAATCTCCTAGCTGAAACTGGAAGCTGACCAATTATAGGATCACTGTTCAAATAATAAACTGTGATTTCATGAGTCTATGTTGTATAATTAAGCTCTGTATCCTTGGTGCCGAAACACTGATATACCAAACGAACGAGTGCATAGAACATACCTTGGCACCATTTATAAGTCAACAAGGGTGGTGGCTCAGAGTCAGATGGTTTGATCCATGGTGGGAAAAGTCTGCGTTTGTCAGCTTCATACCACAGATACTGATCCAGATAAGCATCAGTGATCTTCTCCAGGGGTTCCACATCATACACAGGGATCAAGTGGCTGTATAAGTCCATGAACTCAATGCCCACCTATGGATGAAGTGACTTCAAATTAATCACTTTCATTTATAATACGCTATTCATACATGGTGAACAATCTTGGCTTTAAATTAATTCAATTTCAATGTAGAAACTTTCTCATCAGATTTCTGTTTCCTCCATTTCATTTCTATTGCTTCAATATCATAACTGAAAAAGTTGTCTGTTTTCAGTTCTTTCATAAATACTTTCTGTCTAAACCCATCTGTCATTTCTGAACAGCTCTTTCTCCTATCATTTACAAATTTAAATTTATATACATAAAATAAAAAGGAAATTAAAAAAAAAAAAAAAAAGCACATCAGAAAATCGAAGAATGCATCTATCAAGAAAACAAGAAAAAAATGTAATCAGAATTATGACCTACTTTATGTCATAGTCAAATTCAGTTATGAAACAAAAGTAGTCATGTCTAGTGTCTCCTTTACCTCTTTGAATGCTCTCTGGGTTAGCAAATGACGCTTGATTCTGGACAAAGCCTCATGAGGATTGTCAAAGGCCTGCTCAATCAAACCCAGTTCTTCTCTCTGAGATTGGTTCAATCTGCTCTTGACACTGAAACAAAGACAGTAAAAATGTAAGTGTTTAAAAAAAATTTTTTTTTTCAGAACTTCTTTCTACAGTTATCACTTTACAATAAGCTGTTACGTTAATCTCTTACATACTTTCTAAGATAACATACCTGATTACACATCAGTTTCAAAATCAACATGCATTTTTTTAAGTTTCCAACCTATATATTTTGGAAATATTTCAAAGCATGTCCAACTTAAGGGATGTTACTTCAAATCAAATTATCGCCTTCGAGCAATATCAGTTTTAATGTAATAAGAATTAAATGTTTGGATTCTTACCTGTAGGCTTCTTTGAGTCTTTCAAGAGCCAAAATGAGCAGCTTTGTGTCGTGCTTGTAGGAGAGAGGTGGGAACGGGATTGGTGAGAACCTCCTGCTCTCCAGCCAGTGGACCATGGTAGTGTAGATGGCTACAGCTTCCTCTGCTGTGATGTAAGGACCATCCTTCAGGTAGTTGTGCTGACGCTCTTGTTCAGCCTGCAGAAACACAAGATGACGTTACCAGCATCAGTGACCAATAATATATCCCCCTGTAATCGGAATTCCATCCCGGGTCATGTTGCTTATGAATCACATTGCCTTTCTTTTTTTTTTTTTTAAAACAGAAAAGATAGAGGGGAGCAATATTGTTAAACACATACACAAAAAAAAAAAAAAATTACGGTCGTCTCCACCAAACAACCCAGTCGTTAGGGACAAAAAAAAGCCGGCTCTTAGGCGGATAGGTTCATAAGCAGATTGAAAACTTACAGCAGTCTGACCACAGATTGTCTTCACTACTATGATAAGTTGGTCGTTACTGTTAGTTAAAGATTTATCTATGCAATAAGTGCAGCCTTCCTCCCTGTGTGTATGTCATAATTAGATATAGTATTTCCTGATCTTTTTTAGTGTATAATTACATAAATACTGCCCAGTGCTTAAATGCTGTGTCAGTTTTCACATAATGGTATCATTGTTGAAAAATGTTGCTACCCTACCCTGTGGATAATTGCACGAGTGACTCAAGTGTCTATAGACCGACTGAAGTAACAAAAAAACTGACCAGCCATGAGGCTATACTTACTCCTCCTTATCAACAAGGTCAGTCATGGGGGCTGTCCCTTGTGTTGTCAAACAAAGAAATGGGTTACAGGTTAGTCAACGACGTGGTCTGATTATGCAGACATACATTCAACCATCACTTCCATTCCTTTGTCTACCTGTTCTCTTCACCCCTGTCCCCATTTTACTGCACATCTAGCACTGTGCGTTCTCTCAAGTGGACTGTATGATGTGGAATTATAAGTACTCAGGTGTCTTGGCTCAACATTGGGTTCTTTATTATTTTGGACCATCCGGAGTGGATTCTTGGAAAGGTAGGTTACAGAGGAAAAATTCTGTTTCATAGCAGAGACAGGTTCCTTGATGGACCGGGGTCTCAGGCAGAGGGTTCTTAAACAGAAACCACTGTACTTCCTTTTTTTTTAATTATTAAAAATGGCAAATGACTTTTGATCCATACAGCCGAAAGAAAAAGCTGTATAAACAAAAAATATTTTGTTATTACCCATTTATTATTTGATTGTACTCACCTTCAAGTAAAGCCTTGTGAGACGACCCAAGTTTTTCTTGCAAACAGTTTTGTCCACAGTTGCACCTCGCCTGATTCTCTCCCTGTTGTAGTGAGCTGTGTTGGTCCACCAGTCTGCCTTGGCTTTCACATAACGCAAAATCATGTTTTCAATGGGAATGGGCAGGCCAGGCACCTGTGACAAGCAAATGTTAAAATATCATTCCGTAAAACAGGAAACATTAATTGCTGCTTGCTCGTAACAGGAACCAAACACCATCAGTTACAAAATGTAGAAAATATGATTTTCATCATGTAATGTAGCAAATTTGAGTTAATATTGAAAAAACACTTTGCATAACAAGAATTTAGAGAATAATAAGAGATTGCTTTTATGTCAACTATATTTGCCATGTAACAAATCGGATTTTAATTAAATCCATGTACTGAACCGCACCTTCCAAGGAATATTGGCTTTCCAGCATCTCCAGGCTTCTGACAGATGTTGCAGGATTGTCCTGGCTTTGTTTTGCTTGATTCCTTCTGGCATCATGTCCAATATGTCATGCATCACCTATTAATGAAACCAAACAACACAGTTAGGACTCTTACTTGTGTGTGAAATATGGATGCTTATTCAAATGGCATCAACCTATATATCAAGTTTACAATAGGAGGGAACTGCAGCAGGCATTTAAAATGTGGAGCATCTCAATCCATCAAATATACACGCAAAGATGTCAAATTGTTTCACCAAAAAAGTTAAGCAATTGTAGTTTGGCTCCCATTTGAAGCATGCCCAAAATTATATCATACTTCCCATTTCACTGTTATCATGTGAGATTTGTGCTAAAAATTATTCTAAAACAGCAATCAGATTGTGAGTTCACCAAAGTCTGCAGCAAAAAGCAGAAAAATCAGTGATGACCAGAAAGCCAGAGCTCTGCCTAAGTCAGAAGGTTGACATTCCTAATATATGAAATAGTAATACCTGTCCAAAAACTGTGACACTACACAGGAATAGAATACCTTTAACAAGGGCTCCTATTTGTCCCATCATCCCAGTCTGACTTCATTCTCCTATATCATGAGGTAAATATTTAAAAAAAAAAAAAAAAAAAGAAACTGTTACCACGTTGATTTCGGAAAGCAGTCAGTAATTAATCTCCCATTCACAGCTGTGCTATATCTGTGTGTCTGTACTTACAGCTGCTCTCAGCTCCAGATCAAAATGGCTCTCCACTCTCTGCTTGGTGACTGTCTTGGCCACACCTTTGCTGTGTCTACCCTCAAACTGACGGGACAGCAGGTTACCAAGCCAGCGCTCCAACAGCGGTGTGATGCCTCGCATGAAGAACATCCATACTCTCCAGCCTGGCGCCCAGAACCCACAGCCGGGGCCTTTGCCAACGGGACCCTGTGGGGAGCAAAACCACCATGAGTTCATGGAAAAAGAAACAATTTTTTTCCTCATATAACCTTATGCCCGATCAAAAATGACAAAGGTATGACATAATGCTTTGATACAAATTATTACAGGACACAAGTACAAAGCATTAAATAAACAAAACTATTTACAGATATAGAAAGCAAAGAAAATATTACCTGCAAAAATTACAAAACACACCAAAAAAAAAAAAAAAAATGCAATTTAAAAGCTACAGCCAAAATTATGGGACGATAATGTTTTCAGAGAAAGTACTGGTCTAGACATTTGCCCCGTTTTTTAATCACTTCAAGTATTGTTGCTTTCAAATATTTCTACCCTGATTTTGCTTCACTACAAAAGTACAACTTCAGCCGATGGATTTGAGAAAGTTCATATGTGTGTTGTCTTTCACTTTACAAAACCCACATAAGTAGGAAAATCCTTGACTAGCATAAATCAGGAATGTCAAACTGTTTTCATAAAAAAATTTTTAAAAAAACTCTTAAAATTTCTCACAGACAGTGCCATCATCATAATCACTGAGCATGACCATGGCTCTACTAGTCTAGATCTGGAAATCTAGATCACGATTAGTGACCCATAATATTAGCCTTTCTAAGACCACGATCATTTGTTTTCGATCTCAATCTTCAAACAGATGCCGACCAGTGGTTCGACTGTTGTCTGAAGTATGCATAGTTCCAGTTTCACCGTTATTGTGTGGAACTTGTACCGCAAATTGTTATAAAAACATGATTGTCTTGTGAACTCAACAAAGGCCAGCAGTTGTCACACAACTGCAGCCAAAAGTAAGAAAGTTAGCAAAGACAAAAAATGTCAGAATTCTGATCGAAGTTTGAAATCCTTGATAAATATCTTTTAATCAGATCAGCTATATTGTATGTATGTAGATTCACTGATTTCCCTTTAGAATGTTCATGATTTTCAAATATCCTTCATACTTGATATACTACACTGGAAATGTGTTTAAACCCTGATGAATTTAACATTAACTTTTCAATGTAACATCTCAAGGGTAACTTACTGTGTTAAATCTGTAGTAAATGAGATGTTTGAGATCTTTGCACATCCTGATCTGTCTCATCAACTTGTACTTGTATCTGTACATACCAGTCAGCTGACCCACATGAGCAAAAATGTACTGCAAGCCATCTGCCAGCTGAAGAAACATGACAAAAGCATTCAATTACAACAGTGCATTCTCATGTGCATGTTCAAAGATTTGAAAGCCATCTTAGGATTTCAAAATTACAAAAAAATGAGTTGCAATGATAAAAAACAACGTAATGAATTTTACATTTTCTACTGAGCGAACATTCACTGATACAAAGTTCAGATGATGAATAGATTTCATCATTACGAAACAAATACAAACATGAACATTTTTTCACAAGGAAACAGGAGCCTACCTGATATGCATCAACATTTCCAAGTCTGTACTGGACATGGCTGTCAATGATGAGTTTGGAGAGACGCAGGATTTCACGACACAGATGGAAAGCATTGCCAAAGCGAGACTTCTTACGTTCCTGTTGAGAAAGAAAAAGCAACAACGTGTAATATTTATTTTTTCTTTTTAATTTAAATCTTTACTTTTTTAAAAAAATTTTTTTTAAATTCAGTTTTCAGATACTCTTTCTCTTACGTCAGTCAATCATCTGTGAGAATGAATTTCCTTTTTGTCATAATATATCCATATGAAAAAAAGTTCCAATTTGAAATTTTCCCAATAACAGCACAAACAAGTAATGTCTGCGGTTTTGAAGTAATTATTTTTTGCCAGAGACTCAAACAAGCCCACCAGTAAATAAATTTTCCACTCCTGGCAATTAAAAAAAAAAAATGTTCAAAACAAAACCAGGCAACTCAATTCCTGCTATTGAAAATCAGTCATGGCCTAACTTAACCCTAAGGCAAAATAAAGAAACATTCTAATCCTTGAAAAGAATCCATTTCAATTTACAATATATTTAATTTCTTGTGCCTAGTCAAGTTTTTCAGTTCTTACCTTTGTGGTGAGGGTTTTGACAGGTTTCAAGTTGAAGTTATAGTCTAGATGGAGATAGTTGAGGTTCTTGCGATGAATCAGCAGGTTCAACATGTTATAACCCTGTCTGCACACCTGCAGTCCCACCTCCAGCCAGTCTAGCTGGGTGGTCTGGAAAAACTTAGTGGCCTTGAATGATCTGAACAAATACCTGCAGACAAAAAAAAAAAAGAGCAATCAATCATTAAGTTACAAGGTTCCACAGCTGATCCTCACAAGAAAATTTGGCAAATTTCTGCACGATCTGAATTTTCTTTTATAGATTAATTTTTTTCAAAAGATAAGCTCAAAATGTATGTCATTCAACTAGTGAACCTCACAAATGGTGCACTGAATAGCTCATGAACATAATTTTGTACTTCTATCCTGACAATTTGTTCTTCTTTGAATTTTAAGTAACAGTCTCGTCTATTTTTTGTTCTTTTAATCGAATGTTTATCTTAAATTTGAGCTTATTAAGAATAGTTTTATGACAGCATTAGAAGCCTCACCAAAGGCTGATGTTGATGAAACAGAAAGTAGTTTTACATTCTAAACTACAGACTTTAAAGGTTGTTCACATTCTTGGAAGAAAACAAGCCATGCAACAGAAAAGTTTGTAAGCTACAAAATGCTTACCTTTTCTTCTGAGCTTTGGGTGGTCTATGCTTAAGGGCATTCAACACATAGTATTTGAGAAGCTTCTGATATGACACTCTGACCTTCACTGGCATACCTGCTGGGCAATGTTCTCTGTACCTGGGGACAGCAGTATAGAGTTTCACATGACCAATATTGTAATGTTAATGCAATGCAATCTACTAAGCACACACCAACACTCACTTTCAATTGTAAAGTTTGTAATCCTTGAAAACAATGAAGCCACCTCATTTTGGTTACAACATGGGTTTTCCTTAAAAACACAAGGTGTCGCTTACCAAGACTTGACCAGTGGCACATCAATAGCCCTACGGGTGCGTCCTGACCTCAGGTTGAAAGGGCGTGGGGCCCACAGCAAAGCAATCCCATTGGCTGTGTTGTCAGTGTAGAGGGGTGTGTCTTGGAGGAAAGGTTGCACAAACTCTGGCAGCTCAAACTCATCATCATCATCTGGGAGAGGTTCAGGGATCTGACAAATACACAAGCAATGAAAGAGATAAGATCTGTGAAAAAGTTGACAATACCATAACGAGGTGACAAAGTTCTCCAGACATCATTGTTGGTTACACATATGTGGCAAAGAAAGAGAGTGCGAACATACAATGAGGGAAAGTAAGAGAAAGAGAGAGAAATTTTTTTTTTTTAATTTAAAAAATTAAAGTTTCATTCACACTGGATACTCAAAGTTCACTCCATCTCATCACCCTCACCTTTGTTGCTTGTCTGTGAGAGATAGGGTTGATCAGTGGATCAAAATAAAAAGCTGGCAGATCAGGATCCTCTGTCTTGATGAACACAACATTTGGCTCATGGTACCTGTGAAGGAAAAGCATATGTAGTATTAAACAACATCATTCTGAGAATTACATAATAAGCACAATGCACAAAAGCTCTCCAACTGTCTAACTTCAACTGTGCTGAAAAAAATAATAAAAATGTTAAGTACAGGGATGTCAATCTGTCCACATGAAAAAGTAGGAAAAGTTTCTGGTATATTCTTTAGCAACATAAAACTGAAGCATGTTTATGGTAAATAATACCGGATTTGGGGCCAACAGAGAAATTACTGACAGCCCAAAAGTAGGAAATCCTACTAAAGTAGGAAATTTGACAGCCCTGTAAGTATTTCTACTGATGAAGGAGCATGCTAGTGTTAAGTGTACGCAGTTCACCTCCAAATGGGTTGTGAGGCATTTGAAATAAAAATAAGCCCAATATCAATGACGAAAAAAGCAAATATCATGATGGGAGGGATACTCACCAAGAGAGATGAACCTGGAAAGGGATGTTGTTGTACAAGTATGGGAATGCAATACGGTACTCAGTCCTGATCGGCTGCCTTATGATGATTTTGTTGATGTCATTGAATTCATTCCAATCTTCATCTCTGAAAAATAATGTCATGAAAATGTTACGTTTCACAAAATCATCACACTTCAAGAAAAATGGTGATTATTTCAGGTAATGCAAGAATATTACCTTCAAAAGTTTTTATATCAAGTTGCTTGTGCAAAAATGAGGTTCAGTTCAATTTCCGATCCTTTCAAAACAGATCTTGTTAATTGTTGATTTAAAATTGACACAATTTCATCAGATTGATGATGCATTTATTTTATATTTTAAAGAAATAAGGTGCATACTTTTCTCCTCAGTTATAGAAAAAAAAGTCATTACAGATACTGATTTTCATGGCAATTAAGACCATTCCATACATTTGAAAAAATACAGCTTTCAGACTTTCCAAATATTCTACATTATGGAGACCGTTTCAGTCTTACTTGGTGAAGAAATGCACTGACTAAATACAGATCAATCTTCTGACTTACTGAAGTTCTTTGTCTTTGACCAAGGGCTCGAATTTGGGTCCTCCTGGGATGGCCAGGTTGAGAGCTTTGGCAGTGAAGAAGGACTTGAGGTCAAACAGATAAAAGTAGTTGTTGTCTACCAGATCTGTCAGCAGTTGGTTGGCCATACGGTACAAAACTGACATGATGGGTAAGGTCAAGTTCCATCTACGATAAGTTTGTCCATTCACATGTCTGGCAAGTTTTTGAAAAAAAAAAAGGACTATGAAATACATTCTATCCAGTATGAAAATGAAAATTCAATACCCTCTTTAAAGAAGAGACTTAAAAAATTCACAGAGAAACTGAACATTAAACAGAGCCAAGTTATATTAATATGAAAACACAAACAGTATTACAAACCCTCCCACTGCTGATAAATAAAATTACAGATGTGTAATAAATCTTTGGTATCAGGCTGCTATAAAGCTCTACCAGCAGTAAGAATGACTGATCATGGTAGCGGTACAATTACCGAGCAGGTAATGGTAGACAGTGAGAATGCAGAGAGACAGCATTCTCTTCATCAGACATTTGGGATTTTGGAAGATACTAGAATTTTTTTTAAAATCTGAAAAGTCATTTCTGACCATTTACGTATGCATAATCAGTAATTTCTCTTCGTTTTTCAAATTTAGTGACATATCCATTACCTTGTGTCAATGAGTGGCTTGTGATCATAGTACCATTCCATGACTGCTTTGTCTTCTTCTGGATCTAAGTCCATCTGGATTGGCTCCAGAGGCTCCACTTCCATCACGTTGTCAGCATAGTCCAGGGGAGGCTCTTCATCATCAAAAGGTGGGAATCTCATCCGCTTGAAATGCCGACGATCTCTCTTCTCCCGACGAAGAAGGATCCACATTGATCTGAACACAAACAATATCTTCACTTAAAAAGTTGTCATTAAATAGATATTCCCACAGTCTCCTTATTTCTGTACTGCAGTGCATACAGGTCTGTACCTGCCTACCCTCACCATTGAGCAGGAGGGATATCTGACTCAAAAAGGAGGGAAACTTACCGTACATTTCCTCAGTGCAACTAGATCCCTAAATAAAGTCCTTATTCCATGTCAGAATCATCATGCTGCATAATTACACACCACAACACCAATATATACACAGTCTGATATTGTATTTACACTATAATACACTGCACTGATATATTCTTAGCATTTCTTCAAACTCAAATAATAAGCACTTTTTGCTTTTGCAAGTTGTGCCTTTGACAATTCAGCACCGTGCGCACGCAAATTTGGCAGCTATTTTTGAATCCGGGAACATGGTTTTAAACAGCTCTCCTGCGTGGTTAGCAACCGCTATGGGCAGATTGTGCTCCGCAATAAACCTCGTGAAGAGAGCTTCAGCTCGGATAACTTTTTCGTCTTCCTCCGTCTTTGGGGCAAAAAATGACGGAATCGGTGAGGAAACCGTTGATGCCTTCAAAGTCTCCTTGTGCTTACTGGTGTTGAGATGCCGCAAAATATCACTGCGAGCACCTGATCCGATTGAAAAATTTGTCTCGCAGAGAATACATCTGGCATGGTGCACTGACAATTTCGATGGCACAATGCATTTCCACTCTCTGCTATAGTCGTCTTTAAATTTTTGAAGAGTTTTACTTCTAGATGCCATCTTGTTAGTCTAGCTGACT